>JAHDVE020009130.1:0-270635 GCA_022606495.2 Halesus radiatus | reverse complement strand
TGGAATTACAGCTCAGCGCAGTGGAAAATTTGTCCCGGAAAATGATGGTGAGATTAAACGGTTTATTTTTATCACAACAAATAGTTTTGTGTTTTCGTAGACACCAACAACTTTGTGGTTTGACGTATTTATTAAGTAAATCAAAAAATTTGTTATTAACTACGAATTTAATTATTTAATTACTTAGCTCTATCTGGTTGCGCCAGTAACGGTTCAATTTGGGGGGGCCTTAAAATTGATTTGCATAATAGTATGCATCCTTATAAAACCTACCCAATTGTAACCCAGTTAATTGAATTTACTCGAATCATTGTCCGCTGTGATTTTGTTCGATAGGCATTGTTAATTACACGCTCGCAATATTCGTATTGCATTTGTAAACCGCCGCAATCTACCGGATTGTGATCTCGTCGCAGATTGAGGAATACCGTCTGTGTTTTGTTATGTAGTACTATTATTTTACTTACAGTCCATGGACAGCCCAACAAGAGGCTTGTGGAGAAACAAGAATCAGGGGAAAGTCTTTGGATCCCATCTTTCCTTTCCTTATTTTATCTCTGCATATTTATCAGCGCCCTTGAGGTGATTTTTCACAAAAACGGCGCTATACAAGTCATCCAACTATTATTATTGAGCAAATCATTTGTAATTATTTAAATTTTGATAACGTTAATTTATGAACCAACGCACCCACTAGCCTCATCAGGGTACATTAGACCTGATGAAGACTCATTTAATAATAATGTTGTGTTCGGAGAGAAACAAAAAGCATAAAAAAACTATTATGCTCTTCTGTCAGTGGGAAATCCTTTGCAATTTCTCTTTTTTCTATACATGCATAGTTTATAAGAGAAAGGGAGATATTACTTATTTATTTGTACAAATAATATATACAAAGGAAGTTTAACAAAAGGCTAGCCTTGAAAAAAAAATGGTTTGCAGTTACTTATTGCAAAATGGCGGTAGATATTATTAGTTAATTTTTTAGTTTACTTGCTGAAATAATGCTTGTAATAGTTGGTCTGTGAGAGGACACTTTCCGGAGATGAATCTCCCGAGGCCCGAAGGCATTAGGAGGCTCTGCATCAGATGGCTGCACAATGACAGCCAATTATCTGATAACGTGCGGCGGATGATTGGTTTCTAGCCAGTTCCTCCGGGTTAATACCTCCACTAAATAAACAATGAAACTTATCGTATTTTTATTCACGTCCTATAAATCATTACGTAAAGCGATTTTGTTATGAAATTACATATCCGTAAAAAGCATTTACTTTGTAGCTTTAATTTAATTTGTTTTAAATCACTTCAATTTAATATAACGAGGGACCGGTTTCTAAAGTACCCTTCCCTTTTCTAGACTATATTAAAACTAAAACAATATATAAAATAATGACAGACATACATGAATATTTAGGTGTTGTAGTGGGTGGCGATCAAAGGGAAAGGGGTAATTAGTAGTTTTTTGGGAGGAACCGAGCGGTTCAGTAGAAAAATATTTGATAAAATTGCTTGGTTATTCAATATATGTAATAGCTTATTCAATATATGTTATTATTTAGCGATTTTATAATTTGAACTGCGTCTAAATTTTTTAATAATATCTTTATATCTTTATTAATAATATATCAATTTTTTTAGATAATTTAAAGCAAATTCAATAACAAATTTTAAATTTTATTTATTTTTTAATTATTGATTTTGTTAGGTGAGATAAGGTTTTCGGGCTAGTTTTTTTTTCGTACTTTTGATGACTTTATATCAACTTGAAAAAGTGTGCCGATTTATAGGTGTGTTAATTTATCATGGAACCATTTATATTATTTCAAAATTACATTTTTAAAAAGATAGTAGGTAAATATATCTAGAGTGGTATAGTTTGGAATTTAACTGTAAATATTTATTATCTTTGAGGGACAAAATGTCATTACTATGTCAACACAAAGCTACATTCACGTTTTTTTTTTTTTTTACATGAATACCTCACAAGAGTCCCAAACTGCTCCCACCCGTCTGGAGCCAGTGAGACTATGGCGTTCCCAATTGGGGAATGTTGTGAGGCTGAAGGTATTGGGGAGGGGAAGGAGAAGGGGGAGAGGAAGGTGATGAAAAGGGGAAATACTTGGCTATTCAGATCTGGTCACCAAACACGGCTTAAAGCCATTTCAAGCAACGTTTCAATTCTGAATGGTGGTCTTTCACCAGGGCGATACTGAGAGTATCTTCCACTCTGGAACGTGCGCAAATATACCATATATTATTTTTAAATTCGAGAGCCTTACCCCTCGACCATGGAGGCCGTCATGGAGGCATGGAAGTTTGACAGTTTATTTTAAAGAAACAATGTAAAACATCATAATTCATTTGAAAATGTTTTTTTAAATTTACAATTTTCTTATTTGAATTTGATTTTATGTTTTATTTATCTACCAATACATTTTTATTTCTATACTTAAAGCTTAAAATTCAAAAAAATGCTTTTCCATGTACATACTCGTAATTATCTTCCTTGCAAAGTTTAAACAAACGATTTTTTTAGAATATGATGTAGAATCACCTCCTTTCGGAAAGTAGTACTAATTTCTGAACACCGTTTGGTTATAGTAAAACATAATGTGCGCTTGGATCATTGTATTTTTTTAAAACTTACATTTTTTCCTATAAGCCATGTTTGTGTTGCAATTTAACACCTTTTAAGCAAAGATCTCAATAGCCAGGAACTTTTAAAACTTCCTCTTATCCGTTCTTTTCCTCCCATCTTCGTGTTAGGCCTCACAATTTTCCCAAAATTGGAAATGCTATGATTCCACTGGCTCCGTGCAATCGGGTATATCCTATGCGGTACTTGGCTAAAAAAATCCTTGTACGTATAAGCGTAATATTTTCAAAATTGGACCTGCTGTATAAAATTATAAAAATATATTTTTCAAATTTAAAAAAGTCATAAAGTACCTACCCAAAATACATATAACAAAACGATTATTTTTATTCTATATTTGAAATGCGTAATATTTTTTAGATTCTATTGGAACATGTCTCTAATTATTTCAATATCTCTGTAAGTAAACTAGAGACATATTCTAGGTGTTCCTCAGCAATACATTTATGAGTTGGATAAAATAATTAATACATATCCGTATTTATTGGACGGAATAGAAAATAATGTTTTGTCGAAAAATCGGTAAAAAATTTAGCAAAATACAGTATGTCTGCGTGCGTTGCCAACTTATCGAGTGGTACGGTAGTAAGGGAGAGGGGTTCGGGGTTTCGTTCGCCGTACCACGAAGCGCGGTCGTCAATAGTAGCCATAATTGAAGTATAGTGTGTTTTATGTGTGGCCGATGTTTTTCCTTGTTTTCAGCACATATACGCAATATTGTATCTATAATAAAAATATATATATAAATAATAAATTTAAACTTAAAATTCGGAAAATTTTAAATGTGTTCACTTTAAACTGAGTGTACAGTATCGGAACTCGATGGATTTTCTAGCACCGTAAGAGAAGGGTTATATGCGCAATATGTATGTATGTTTCTACCTGTGTTAATAATTTTCGTAACGTAACCATTTCAAACAACAAACGACCACATTATTAGCGTTTAGGCACATTTCCATGCGCCCTGCATTTGTTAGCTACATCATGTAAGCAAACCATTTTGCAGAAAATGTAGCTTACGTCTTGAGTAACTACCACCCTTCAGACGTGCGACAAAGACTCTATAGCGGTGGGCGGCTAGGGGGAAACAATAAAACGTCGTATACACAATAATGTAGGTGCCGAGCGCGAGGACACGCCATTTAAAATGTCTGAAGCTCGTACACTTCTAGTTATTTCCGGTCTTTAGTTTATGATGTACTGGATGGTACAATAGTTTCTGTAATATTTGAGATCTTATTAATAAATATATGGAACAGCATTTTTAATGCATTAAGTTAAGAGGAACGGCTGCGCGGCTTGTTTCTTACAAAACTTAATTTTAGATTTGAGGCCAAAATACTCGCCAAAACCTAATGATCTTTTTTTTCACCAAAAAGTATAGTTACTATCTAATACGGAAAGGAAGTAATTTATTTATTTTTGTTTTACATTTTGAAATATAGGCCATTTAAGGACGATTTTAGAGGCACCTTTAATAATTATTTGGGGGCTAACGGGGATTTAAAAAAAAAGCTTTTCCCCGTCTGTTTTAAAAATATAATGAAATATAAAAAAATATTAAAATTAGTATTATGGTGAACATTAAATTAAAAACGACCAATTTACGTTGCAACACAAATTTTCCGGACATAATTTAAAATATCGAACCCGAAAAAATGTTTTGTTTTTGCATTTTTATTTATATAATCATATTTATATAGCAAATATGATAATAATAAAAAAAAAATACAGTAAACCCGCAAACAATTTTCTAAGTTGCCTCTAAAATTATGGAAATTGCTTTTTTTCATGGCCTAGACTTCATAATTTAAAACAAAAATAAATAAAATTCTTCTTATCCGTATTAGATATTTACTAAACCTTTAATTAGAAAAATATACCATTCGGTTTGGATGGGTATTTTGGCCACAAAACCAAAATTAAGTTATGTATGAAGCAGGCAGCGCAGCCGTTCCTCTTAAGATGTTGAAATGTAGAGTGTTCCACGATCACAGATAATAGAAACTATAGAGATGGGCCATGATCCACTATTAGTATGAAAATGCGCGCAAAACGCGTGTCGCCAACATGCAGCAGATAATTTAGCATCTCCGATTTGACGGTCGCCGTGGTTGAGTGGTTATGATCCTAGGCTACGAACCCGGAGGTCGCGGGTTCAAATCCCGGGGTTCGCAAATAAATTTAACATTTCACAATTCATTCAAAAAAATAATATGTAATATATTTGTGGCACGTTCCAAAATGGTAGATACTGTCATTATCACCCTGGTGAAAGACCACCATTCAGAATCAAAACTTTGCTCGAAATGGCTTTAGCCGTATTTAGTGACCAGATCTGAATAGCCAGGTACTTACCCCATCTTCTTTCTTACCCATCTCCGTCCCCTACCCAATACCTTCAGCCTCACAACTTACCCCAATTGGGGATGCCTTAGTCACACTAGCTCCAGACGGTTGGGAGCAGTTGGGACTCTTATGTGGTATCAGATAACCAATATGTGAATATAGTCTATAGTGAAAATCATTTTCGTTAAAACGAAATAAGTACAATTATTCACACATAGTAAAAATAGTATGGACACTAATTAACGTGAGCATGGACCCAGTATTACGAGTCTATACTTACGTTTCCACCATAATACTAGAGTAGAGTACAGTGAAGTATGGTAGTACTCGGGAGTAAGCAGCGCTTTAGAGCTGCACTAAAAATAGTCCAACGAATCGTTAAAAATTCTAGGTCTGACCTGTCAGAGGAGTTACTCAGCAACATTGTTCCGAACTTTCAGTTTATGGAATAATAAAGACCGGTACATTAATTCAAGTGATTTCACTTCGTTTCTGAATTGCTACATCTTTGAATGTATTTACTGTTAAAGTAATGTATTTTTCTGGAACATTTATTTATATATTTATTCATTTACAGCCAATTTTTATAATATAAGCAATTATTATATAGTAGGTGTGTATATACTGTAAATTATTAATATACAATAACGTATTGCGAACGCCTCACAAGGAGAACCTTTACAGAGGTGTTCACGTATTTAGTATTATTGTGAATTTGTTTTACAATTATGTTAAAAAATAATATTAAAAAAATAATTTTAAAAATATTGTAAAAAGACAAAAATGCAAATAAATTATTTACATTTAACGTAAATGTTTGATTAGGCGTAATTAAGTCATGGGAAATGTCTTTGTCCGTGGGTGGTATATTTTAATGGTATATCAAGGGTGTAGTTTGTTGAACATCTGGTTAAAATAATTGATTGGTATTAGAGATTAAGGATTGCAAATTTAGCGTAAAGTTATCTAACTGTTATAACGCCTAAAAGCTTGAAAATTTAGCAGAATCTGTAAAGTATGGTACTTGAAGATTAATTTTAATTTTTTATCTTTGTGCTTTTACTAGAGGTTCTACACAAATATTAGTTGCGCTTCTCCAAATTGATTATGTATTGAGAAAGATTAAAATACATTGTTCCAAACGTTTCCTTTATAGAAAATTTGTTCAAAGCAATTTGGGTTTGATTCTAAAAGGTTATGTCTTTGTACGTACTTACTGTAAAAGGTTTTGTCTTTGTACGTACCGTAAAATCATTATATTTTTTTGCAAAATTGTTCCAAACGTTTCATTTTATAGATTCCATAAATTCTGATACATTGATCCAAGTGATTTCGTTTAGTTTCTAAATTGTATTGTCTGTATACGTAATTATTTTCTTTAAAATCATTGGTATTTTTGTCCATTGTTCCCATCGTTTCATTTTATAGGAGATTCCATAAAGACTATATAGAGGAATTGATTCTGTTTCCAAATGTTTATATCTTTTTACGTAATTACTGTAAGAGCATTGCACTTTTTTAAAGTTTATTTCCATCGTTTCATCTTTAAATTCCGCAAAGATAGCTAAGCGGTTTTGTTTTGTTTCTGAATTGTGTTCGTCTATAAAATTACTTATAATTCTTTTTTTTGTGATGAAACATCGCACTATTCTGCGACATTGTTGCAAACGAATATTTTTCATAAAGATTCTCACATTAACCCAAGTGATTTAGTTTAGTTTTTACATTGTTGTCTTTGTTCGTAATGCTTGTGATGGAAATTTTTCGTTTTATGCGCATATAAATCGTGGAAAGTCGTTTAAAATGGTTCGTTCATACGATATTATCATTAACGACTGCAACATTGTTGAAATCGCTTCATTAATGGACTACTAGTTTTACTACCCGACGTAAAAGATGTATTTTAAATATTGTGGCATTCTTTCTCTTTTTTTTACAGTTTTTTTTTATGCTCCATCGCTAGTGATGAACATAATGAAGCGAACTGAGAAAAGTTAACCTGAAAACCTCAGGCATAAAAATATTAGAAAATTTTCTCTTTATAGTTAAGATTCCACAGAGACTGATGTATTGACCCAAGTGTATCGTTTCTATGTCGTTATGACACCGTACTGAATCGAAATGTAGCCTTTAATGTATACGATAAATACAACCGTAAATCCTTGAAAGTCGTTCCAACTGTTTCTTTTATAGAATATTACCGTTAACGACTGTAACATTGATCCAAGTTATTACGTCCTGATTGAGTTAAAGTTCGAATGTTCCATATATTCGTCATTTCGGTTAGATTTGATTGATGCAACTCAGCCACACAATATTATGTTTTCGTAGAAAGCAATTACTTTATGGTTTGACATATTTATTAAATAAAACAAACACTTTGTTTTAAAACACTAATATATTTTTCAATTATCACCCATCGGCCTCCTTGGTCGGGGGGTAACGCTCTCGACTACAAATCCGAAGGTCGCGGGTTCAAATCCCGGCGTGCGCAAGTAAATTTTATTTAATTAATTTGTGCTGTTTCACAATTAATTTATTTAAAAATAATATATAGTATATTTGCGCGCGTTCCAGAGTGGAATATACTCTCAGTATCGCCCTGGTGAAAGACCACCATTCAGAATTGAAACGTTGCTTTAATGGCTTTTAGCCGTGTTTGGTGACCAGATCTGAATAGCCAGATATTTCCCGACCTTCCTCTTCCTCTTCCCCTTCTCCTTCCCCTCGTCAATACCTTCAGTCTCACAACATTCCCCAATTGGGGATGCTATAGTCTCACTGGCTCCAGACCGTTGGGAGCAGTTGGGACTCTTGTGCGGTCTTCATGTAAAAAAAAAAAAATCGGTTTTGCTTATCCCAAGTTTTGGCAGGGTAAAATTAAAAACTAAACAAAAATACATAGACTTCATAAAAAAAAACATACCATTTCTTCTTAATCCCTCCTTTATTGATGTTCTGTTTGACTCTGTTTTATGTGTTGTCCCATTCTATTACATGTAAGCATATCTCTATCTCATTGCTCCCTTGTTTCGTTTTGCATTTCTTCTCCCTCTTATTATATTTCTATATCTCACACATATATATTATGCTCACTCTATGAATTTTTGTTCAGGTTTAATTTTTACCCTGACGAAGCTTGGAATAAGCGAAACCGGTTGGCGATGATTTAAAAATAAATTAGTGGTTTAAAACAAAGTGTTTATTTTATTTAATAAATAATATTATGTATATAGGTAGAGAAATTGCACTGAATTCAACAAAACTGCAGGAAAGCTGTCCGTGTCGTTAGGGACCAGTCACAAATAATACCAAGTAGCACACAAGTGTCATGCAGATTCGTGTCTTTGGCAGAACTAACTGAAGCACCAAGAATTATTTGTTTTATGTAGCATTCATTCCATGATTTTATTACGAAATAAAATTAAAATTAAATAAAAATAGAATTAAATAAAAACTGCCATAATTAAAAAAAAACACTCACATGGTTAACTCTTGCCTTACGGTGCTAGAAAATTCCTCTAGTTTCGGTGCCAACGCAATTAGAGTTTTGTGATATTTAGGTTTATTAACATTTATTACATTCGTAAATCATTTTATTAATAGTACGTACTCGTATGTAAGTAACATATTGTGTATAACTAATGAAAACAAGGAAAAAACATCGACCATTCATGATACGTCTATTGATGCCGGCAAACCGCCGGCTAATACTGACGACCGTGCATTGTGGCACAGCGAGCGAAACCCCGCACCACTCGCAGACACACATATAAATGAACTTTTATTCAAGATTTTTCTATAAAACAGTTTTTCGTGTTGCGTTCGATAAGTACATATATTAAATATGTTTTCCGATACATACATGTATTGCGGAGGGATCTCTAAAATATGAACTCTGTGTTTAATATATTTACAGAGATATTTAAATAATTAGAAACATGTTAATTCAGACGACAGCACCGGTAAGGAAAGGTTAAGAGAAGATATACAATTACAGAATTAAAAATGCATTCTACGCATTATAATATTACCTGTTCCCTGGAATCCTGATTTTTTACGGATGTTTCTGGACGGGATTCCCATTGGGTTCAAATTATCATAAATTTATCTTTGCTCGTTAGGGCTGTATTAAACGGCTATAGCGGGATTTGTTCCCGGGGCCATAAATTAACAAGTTAACACCGAAAAAGATTTAGTTTCCCTTTTCATTCCAAGAACACGCTACTCTTGCGATTATTCTCTCCTTGAAAATATTTAACTGTTTTTTTAAACACGTTGCTGGCAAGTAAAAATGAATTTACAATATTTAAAAGGTTTCGAAAATTTTAAAAATTGAATAATATACAAGCTGTGCAACTGGGGGCGTCGCTAAAGTGGATATTCTGATTAAATGTATAAAAATCATATCGTCTTTAGTTCCTCTTTTGCCTGCCTGCCTAGATAAGTTTGAAATTTTGTGTACTTAATCTCCATATATAAAAATGAATGTTTGTCTGTCTGTCCTAGATTTTCTCGAAAATAACTCGACCGGTTTCGCTGAAAATAGCACAGTTTGTTTGTTTGTTTGCTTGCAATTTAAATATAATTGCGAAATAACTTAGTTCGATCACGGCTATAACAAATATTGAAAACATTTTTTTTAAATGTCTAGGAATGAAATAAATATACTGTTACAAAATCTACTCGATGAAGAACTTTAATTATTTTTTGCTATGATTTTTTTATTACGATCTATCTCTGTAAAGTGCACAAAATGGCGCTATGTCAGTTAGCCAAGTATTATTATTAAATTAACACGTCATAGAGATTCACAAACTATTCTGATGAATGAAATTTAATTGTAGGCATGAGAGTAATACGTAATACTGCTAGAGAATGTTTATTAAATTTCTAACAATTTTGAATGGAATATTTTCCACTGAAGTGTGGGCGCTTGCTCCATGTTCACCGCACAACTTTGTAAAAGTTTCTCCAAAGAGTAACCGCAATCTCATGTAGCTCTTAGAATTATGCCGCCTCCCATTGTGTGAATAGTTGGGGAACTGCAGCCCTTTCTGGCAGGGGTGAGGTTAGGGTTGTAATTTTTATAAAAAAACAACGATGTTTAAAAAAAAGAAACGATTTTTAAAATAAAGAAATTTTTCGGAAACTGCAACAACGTGATACCTGCCATATGTCGCTCCAGATATCAGTCCTTATAAAAATTATCACTAATAATAATAATAATAAATGTTTATTCCGGTATGTGGGAAGGTTAGTGCAGTCCCACACATTCCATTTAAAATATACATGCAATAGTTATAAAAAATATACAAAATATGTACAAGAATTTAAAAAAAAAAGTAAAATAATTATAAGACAGTAGTATAAGGTACACATAAAACGAAAATTAAAAAAAAAAATATATATATATGTAAATAAAAAAAATAAACAAGTAAAAAAATAAGAATTTAACTAAATAAGATTAAAATAAATTCTTTAAAGTGCTGCGGCATTCATATTGTGCGGGGCCAATATATTTGTCCAGTATGCGTCGAAGCTGGAGGCTGGACTGAGGCGGGCTTCCATGATGAGGATATTCCTGGAGCTGTTTATTCTTTCCCTCATTCCAGCCACCCTGGATCTAATAAGGGCTGCAAAACCGGAAACTCGCCCCTCCGTGAACATACTGGAAGCGCTGCAGTATCTGGGGAGGCCAAAAACTAATGGATATATGGTACTTTGGGAAGAGAAAGCAGAAATTCTGTTGGTAACAAAATACGGATATTATTAGTTAAAGTGGGTAACATAAGTAGTACCTACCTAAGAATTTTATTATTTAGATATGTTTTGAAAAAATAAATATTTGGAGTGAAATAAAATTTTATAATGAATGTTTCTTTGTTTAGAGATAGTAATAGTCCTCACAAGGCATTACTTTCGCTGTCAAATCAATTATGGCACCCAAACGACAAGCAAGAATTCACAACTTCATAACTTTATTAAAATAAAAAAAATTCGAACAAGACCGGGTTACACATCATCTAGTCCTTTATATATGTAACAATAATAAAACAGATACTGGACGATCATACTGTACAAAATAATAAAACGTGGAAAAGTACAACCTAACAATAAAAATAAAGTAAAATTGCGAAAAGTGATTTGGGTATAATAGCAAACACATCGAACTATGGAAAACTACGAACGTTAATATTTGTGTAGATTACACTGCACTACATTGGCATTACCTAAAAGTCACCTACAATAATGCATATCGCCAACTATTCCGTCTACCGAATTACTCTTTCAGAGCAATTCTCCGCCACCGCATGGGAAGTTTATGGTGTAGTTTATGTAGTACGCCAATTTAAGAATGCCATCGTTATTGCCATGACTGCCTGAATGGAGTCCCCCCTGATGGCCCCCTGGAGACGGGAAACCGTCAGATATTCACCATAAACCTTTTTCATTTTGTATTAATTCACGTTTTTTACAAAATTTTATTTTTCAGGTAGTGTCACTTATTTTTATGTGTTATTATTGTAACCTATTTAACGTGATGCATTACACTACCCCTGAATGCCTTCTGGAATAAAGCAATTATATTTTTACTTTTATCATTTAATCAATGTAGAAAGTGCTATTAACACATCATGAAACATGAAACAGAAAGAGACTAAAAACGGTAACGGTCGCAAATGGGACTTTAGCCAGATGGAGCTATTGAGATCTGATTGTTTTCCGTCATTTTGATCGATCCCGTATCTTAATTATAAGAATTGTAAATATTTTCCTCAATTATCGTTCCATATCTCTTACTGTTTCATGTTTCACTGAGATTTGTTAATATTATCTTCTTAAATGATTAAATATTACAATTAAGTTTATAAACCTCAATAAGTAATTCCAATTAACCTGATATTTGAGTTACATTGGAAAAAATAAGTATGAAAAAAGTATAGAATTAACATCGAATTGTGACTTTAAAGAAAAAAAATTACCTTCACACATTCTTTCGTTTCTAAAGATATCTCGAAACCCTCCATTGTGCAGGTATTTCACAGCCCTTATTTTCCCCGTTCCGCTTTCCTGTATAAAGGCAGTTCCAGTGAAATTGACGAACAACCTCCGAACAAGGCACTTAGAGCGATCTAGCGAGAAAATAATCGTTTCCAACCGTTTTCAACCGGTTCTAAATGTCCTGAAACGGAGTTTTACGAGGAACCCTACGGTACATGATGCCTTCAGCTACTGGTCTATCTTATTTAAACTTGCTGAGCAGAAATCACGAAAGAGGTGGAACGTAAGTTCTGCCTAGCTTGACATGCATAACTTTGTAGGTGGACAGAAGAGGTGCCATGTTTTTTTGTTATCTTGATCAAATTGCTTTCATTTATATTTATTCAAACTCAATTTTTTATTTATTTTATAAAACACCTCAAATTGGAAAAAATAAGAAAAATAATGCACGAATAATTAATTATGACGAACGTATACATGGTGTCCGGAAACTAATGGTACAAGCGAGTAATTGGCGAATCTTCACATTTTGAGTCCATTTTGTGGTATAACTTTTTTTTGATTTGAGCTTTTCTTTAATTCGAGTACGAAATTGGAATTTTAATATTAAATTTCAAAAATTCGTTCGCTATGGAATTACTGTTAGTTGTTAATTGTCTTTCAAAATGGGTGGAAGATTAGACCCGGATCCATAAGTTTTTAAACCCTTTATTTGCTGAAAAAAAAATTAAATTGCTCAGATCGAAAAAAATAAGCTCTTTTGGTTCTCCATTTGATGTAGATTCTCCAGTTTCCCGATTGCACCAGTAGTTTCCGGATACCGTGTATAAACGTTGACATACTGCATAAATTGCTAATATAACACTTTGTGGAGTTGTAGATACTTTCAGTATCGCCCTGCTGAAAGTTCACAATTTGAAATCTAAATGTTGCTTGAATTGACTTTTGTCGTGCTTAGTGACAAGATCTGAATAGCCAGGTCTTTGCCAACCTTCCTATTTCCAATCTCATTTCCTCGAGCTTCACAATACAGGTACACAAAATTGAGGAAGCCATAGTCCAATTGTTTCCGGTCAGCTGGAACTCTTGTGCAGTTGTGTTAATTTATTTTTTTATCCAAACAGAGATCAATAAATTTAATTTCATCATCGCTTTGGTGATACATTTTATTTCATCTTTTATGCTGGCATAACTAAGAAAATTTTGCTTTTTCAATAAAATGATTCGATAAATAATTTTCCGATTCAAGGGTTGTTTTGGACTGTCGACCTCTATATCTGTAGTAGCGACACCCCCGACTGTATTTTTGACACGCGAAAGTAATGAAACGAAATTGAACCTTTCAAGTATTTTTATTTTATTCAAAATCTTTTAGCGAAAAATACGCGACGTTGATTATGATCAAAATCTTGCCAGAAAAAACCTGACCCCAATAAACGGGTACTGCAACAAGGTAATTAACACGTTATAATGTATTTCAAATGTTTTTTTTTATGTTTGTCGCGTGTCGCATAAATGGGATATTTTGCGCTTTAATAAAGTTAAATGGTTTTACAACCCGGCTTCGTCCAGGTATAACATACTGTTTGTGTTAGTGTTACAATAAAATATAGTATTTTTACAAGTTTTAAACCTACAGTGCCAATTTATACTATTTAATTTTCTGTATGTACACCCGCCAAAAAAATAATTAATCATAATGTTTAAAGAATTACCTGATAAAAGTGTTTTTTTTTCTTCATAAACGTTAAGAATTAACGCCATCTGTGATCGAGAAATTACATTAAACCCAATTTTAAGTTTCACCTTAAGTCATAAAAAAAATTGCGCATGCTGAGATTCAAACCTGCTGCCTCTGAGTTCGTAGTAGAGGGTTCAAGAATGCTCAATAATGGAAGTCGTCATTTTGTTCTGATCAAGATAAGAAATAATTAGATAGTTTTCCTTTAAAACCGCAGCCCTACCTAAAAGAATTTTCCAACACTAAAAATCTAGAGACCCTAACTATCCACCAACTGGGGTTAAGCACTAGTAAAATTTTACGTAGCAAGTTTATTTTTTGTTGACTATCATTTTCCGAGGTTTGCTTACAGACTGAATGTTGTTTTTCCGTAAAGGACTTATACTTTTCCGTGTTTCGAATTCCATTAGATAAGGTTGGTTTGACAGCCCTTCCGAACTGGAAGATCCCGTGCTATTTCAGAGGTACACTTCAGAGAGAAAAATCTGTGCCTTCTTTTCCCCGCGTCTTAGGGGTTCGCAACATTTTTAATAATTTGAAAAAAATCTTTGGCTTCCATTTTGAATGGAGTGTTATTATGTGGTTTCTCAATAAATAATAATAATAGAATTATTTCTGTAGCGCCGTTTTCATGGGAAAATCAGAAGTAGCTCAACTTTCGTTATCTTAACCTACAAAATAGATAATTAGTTTGTAAGTCTCATTAAAAACTCGCAAATGGTAAGCTCTGGCGTCAAGAAATTTGCACAGCGTAATTATTCGGAAATTATGAGGTCAACGGCTCACTTCTTTTTAACGTTTTTCCAAAATATGGTTTGGAATATTTAAATTTTCAACTTTGAATGTCAAAAATATTCTATATATAAGTGCTGTGTTGGCATTTGAGCGAAACCGGGTTGTAATTAGCAGTTAATTCGGATCTATTCCATTGCTTTTTTGTGATACTGCACAGAATCCAACTATCCGGTGCCAGTGGGACCATTAAAATTCCGATGTCTGGAATATTCCATAGATGAGGTAAGTGAGAAGGTGAAAGACAAATACCTACATACGAGTATGTGTAAACCTCATCGCTTCCAGAAAAAAAAACACATAGTGGGAATGGCCGAATGCCAATTCCTAAACCACAGAAGTTACGACGTTCTAAAAATGTACCCCGATCTGAATGAGGCTTAAATCTCGAAACACATTTTTAAACAAAAAACATAGTTTAAAGAAGTGATTGTGTGACGCTCGCAAGCAGGGGTTTGTCGACCCCACACTATCTCCCAGAAAGGGGACGGTGACGTCATGTGCGGAATATTCAAGTAGAAAATGCTAAAATAATCTCTCAGTCATTTTTAAGCTCCAGCTTCAGAAACGGCGATCTTAAAAAAGTGCCTCATGACATCATGTTTCGTCGATTCAAATAAAGCCTATGTTTTTAACGAAAAAATCTTAAACTTTTTCATGTTTTCCCAAGCTTTTTCTACTGTAGGTTGGCTATCATTAGAGCAACCTTCTCCCTGTAGGTTGCAATTCGTAACAACTCAGCGGAACTACACTCGTACCAGTCATCTAGGTTTCGAAGCTATGAAGTGTTTCTTGATTTTTATCTGATAAAACACTCGTTTTTTCCAGCAAATATAAAAATAAAAGTAACAATCATTACACTAATTATTGTATTTGGTAGACTAGCTCATCTTCTACCAGTACAAGTAAAAGGGTACTTATACTTTAGTTTGATCCAGTCCAATCTAAATTATCTAATAGAAATATGGGGAAACACACACATCACAAACAATGGTGGTTCGTGGCATATATCAATGGGAGTTCAATAGAATATTAATAAAATACGAAAAAATCCCCTCGGTTGGGCAAAACAATATTTAGAATTTCCCTAGAATGTCACTGAAACCAGAAAATATTGACTCCAATGAGTGTAATGCTTGTTTTTTCCAGCTCCAAATCCCCCCCCCATTTTATGTCTAGATTATCTATGTGGGTCTTTACCATATACATTTTTTTTTATCCCAGGTCTAAAGAAAATTTACCACATCACAATAATAGTGATTAAATTTTATCACAACCTAGCAAAGAGATAAAATTCGGCTATTTATTAAAACGTCTGTGGTTAAAGAACATAATGTCGAAATTTGAGATTAAGAAATCTCACAGTCGCTGCTCACCCGGGCTGCTTATAAATTCCCTAGGTTCGCACGTCTTCCGCCGTGGCGTGTAGTATGTTTTGTACGAACTATTTCTTAGAACAGAATGTCCTATACGTGCGGTATTCATAACGCACGTATGGGATTAATTTTGAGGACGGCTGAATTTTTAGCACGGATGTTGTATGGCACGCTGTTTAAAGTGTGGTAGAATTATAATACGGGTTTGCTGTCTTTTCATGTCTTTTTTTTTTATGGGAGTTCACAGCACAAACGCTTTTTAGAGATAATCGCCACCGTAAATATTGAAGGTAGGAAAAGAAGCATAGGGCATGAGGGAGGACACATTAATAATCTCCTTCCCCATAGCCTGAAAACGGGGATTGGATTAATTATTAGGTATGAAAAAAAATCTTTGAAGAAAATAATATTAACATAACCTAAATGAAAGATGAAACCGTAAACCGGTACCAGATGCGACTGAAATATTTTTAGTTTCGGTCCTTTAGTCCGGTTTCATCCGGTTTCATAGTTATGTTAATATTATTTTCTACAATGATTAAATATTACGATGAGGTTTTTAAATCTCAATAAAAATAATTAATAATAAAAAAAATATTCAGTCGGGTAATCTTGCATTTGTCATTCCTAATGATGTCTTATATCTAGTTCGATATTGTAATTTTTACCCCATTTATCCAAAAGCTTTTAATAATTTGTTTACCCTGTCTATCCAGCGTATTTTGAGAATATACGTGGGTCCTAGTACCTAAAATATTAATATTTCAAAGTTCCTAGGTACGGTGTCATCTCTACTGTTTTTTTCCTTGCTATAGTAATTGAATAACATTCTAATTATTCAAAAAGGTAATGACTAATTTATCGTTTTTTTTAATGAATTGTTTCAATTGATGGATTTATTGTATCTGCGATGGGATTATTGGATTCCACGGTTGGCTTGAATCGTAAATAATTTATTCCAGAGACGGATCCATTGATGGATTTAATGCTTCCGTTACGCCTGTCTCGCCACAGGAAATATCCTCGGATCCTGGTTAGGCAGGCCTAGTACCGCATTCAGATATACGTAATTTATCAACTAAAAAACATTATTGCATTAATTGAATTAAAGGATCACATGAATGAATTATTTCGACCATCATAACGCAGGCATATATCTAGAGTAGTAGGTATAAGATCCTAAAATATCTTAAAAGCAATCATAAATAAAAATTTGAATAAAATGATTTATTCCACAAATTCTATTTTTTAGCCAAAGTAGATATTTTTTTACTAGTATGTTTCCGTAACGAGATTTTTCAATTGTCAAAACAAAAGATAAATGAAATGATTGTATTGATTGATTCGATGAGTACATTGATTGATTCAGCGGAGACGTTTAGAGATTCTACGATATCTTAACGACATTAATTCAATGGTTGATAATTTGAAGGGATTGTTTAATTCTACAGTCAATTGATAAAATCATGAATGCATTGATTGATTTCTTCATAGCATAGAATATTTAATGAATAAGTAGACTGATTCTATGGACACACCGATTGATTATGTGAATGCGGTGTTTGATGTTATCACCAAAAAAATGACCTTTGGATTGAAAAATGAGATTATTTGATTGATTTATTCATGCTTGATAAATTGATAGATGATTCAGAGTGGAAGATACTCTCAGTATCGCCCTGGTGAAAGACCACCATTCAGAATTGAAACGTTGCTTGAAATGGCTTTTAGCCGTGTTTGGTGACTAGATCTGAATATCCAGGTATTTACCCACCTTCCTCTTACCCTTCTCCTTCCCCTCCCCAATACATTCAGCCTCACAACATTCCCCAATTGGGAGTGCCATATTCTCACTGGCTCCAGACTGTTGGGAGCAGTTAGGACTCTTGTGCGGTATTCATATAAAAAAATTAAGAAATGCTTCATGGATCGCATTGTTTGATTCTTTGAATGCTTTGATTGATTTCTTGGACAAATTATTTTTTATTTGAACACATTCATTGATTTTCTGAACGCACTGATTAATTCTATCAGCCCATTGATTAATTAATTGAACGTGTTGATTGATTCCACGGGTTTATATCTAACAGTTTGTTTTTACTAACATGATACTTTAAATTACTGTATAGAGTGGCATACACAATTCAAATGTGGAACAACCCTTTAATATTAAAGGGTGTGTGGCCTGGAAAGCTTGGAACAATGGTTCAAATTCCACACATTGCGTTAAGGGAGAAAGTTTAATGACAAACTGTGAAATGGAACTGTGTATTTAGTAGCCCTCCACGGTAAAGCGCTGTAATGTTACGTTTAAAATTATGCGTCATAGTTCGGACGTATGACTTCAATGTTGCAATATATATCACGTTGTAAATTTAAGAAACTTGTTAATTGTGTAGTATATTCATTAATACCCAATGTGAAAATGTTGAACCGTAGGTTCTAATAAAAAGGAATTTATTTTAAACTAGTGCGCAGGGTTACGATCCTTGGCTACTAATCCAGAGGTCGTGTGTTCAAATCCCGGAGTGCGCAAGTAAATTTTATTTGATTAAATTATGTAATATTTAACAATTGATTATTTAAAAAACAATATATATATATTTTATTTTATATATATTTATTTCTTGCTAAAGCAATCCCGATGAGTATCAAAACTCATTTTAGGACGGGAGGAATTTACAATACATAAGTAGAAGATAGTACATACAATTTTACATTGACAGCAAAATATCAAAAATACAAGTTTCACATACAAACAGAAATAATTTTATAAGGCCAAGTTAAATAGAACAACACACAAGAGAAAACATATAAGGGAACAACAAAATATACAAATATGGATTTACTGATTTTCATTTTTAAATATCCTTAAAAAGTATTCCTTTATACCATCATTTTGGGATTTTTTATTTTTCTGGATGGTTTTGTACATATCTGGAAGCGAATTATAAAGTGTGTAGGCAATGTAGTTTAAAGATTTTATTCCATATTTTGTAGTGTGTGTTTGAGGAATGCGGATTTTATTGTTATTTCGAGTATTGTGGTTGTGGATGTCTTGATTGTAAAGTGGCTTGACGTTAGTGTGAGTTGATTGTTGAGTAATTTGTAGGATGGTGCTGGTGATTTCATACTTAGGAAGGATCGTGATTGGAAGGATACCGGAAACTGAGTAGATGTCCCTGACATGAGTGTCCCATGGAAGTCCAAAAACATTTCTGAGGGCTCGGTTTTGAACCACCTGCAGATCAGCAATCAATTTCTTCGAGGCAAAGCCCCAGATACAGCAGAGATAGGAAATGTGTGAATGTACCATGGCGTAATATACTGCAGTTAGTAACGGAATGGGTAGTAATCCTTGAAGTCTATATAGCACACCAGTTATGGGGGTAATTTTCTCCTTTACATGATTTATGTGGAGATCCCACGAGAGTTGAGAATCTACTATAAGGCCCAAATATTTTGTTGTCGTTTTCTTTTCGAGGCAGTTGTCACCAATTTTGATATCGAGGCTGGAATTTTTCTTGTTTGCCGAATAGTAAATAATGCGTTTTTTTTTACGTTAAGGGTCAGTTTATTTATTCTCAACCAGGTTGTGAGATGGGAAACATCGGCATTCATTTCCATTTCAAGTTCCGCTAGGTTTTTTTTGTTATAAAAGATTACAGTATCGTCCGCATAAAGTTGAAGAGTTCCTTTAATGCCCCACTTTGTTATGTCATTAACATATATTAGAAATAGCAACGGTCCAAGAATTGATCCCTGTGGCACTCCACATGTTATTTCACCCAATTCACTCATTTCTCCACCCAGTTCTACTGCCGAAAAGCGATTTGATAGGTAAGATCTGAAAAGTTCCAGAGGAGTACCAACAATACCCAAATGTTTCAGTTTTTCGATCAATACGTTATGGTCCACCGTGTCAAACGCCTTCTTTAGATCAATAAATATTGCCGCTGTAAAATCTCCATGGTCAATATGTTTCTGCAGATTTTTCTGTAGATGTAATTTATTTGCGGCACGTTCAAGAGTGGTAGATACTGTAAGTATCGCCCTGGTGAAAGACCACCGTTCACAATCGAAACGTTGATTGAAATAGTTTTAGCCATGCTTGGTGAACAGATCTGAATAGCCAGTTACTTCCCCATCTCCTCCCTCTCCTCAATACATTCAGCCTCATAACCTACCCCAATTGGGGATGCCATAGTCTCACTGGCTCCAGATGGTTGGGAGCATTTGGAACTCTTCAAAAAAACTGTTCAATAATTAAAAAAAATACGAAACTAAAAAACTTATATCATCTCGTCCCTTTTTGAAAGACAAAAATAAATCTTCGAAGCTCCATAGCTCATGATGGAAATAACAGATTAAAGCCGTATAAATTTAATTACGCTAGAACTCGCCGTTCTAGCGTAATTAATTCGTACAGAAAACAGATTTCTCTTCTGAAATTTGTTAAATCTTTTCCTCACAGTGCTAAAAAACTTCTTGAGCTCCGGTGCTGTGCATTCAGTGTACAGGGTACACATTTACAAATTTGTGATTTTGAAGTTGGACAAAAATAAACAGTCTAAATTTATCCACTACACCTTATACGTAAATAATTTTATTAATATAGTACATACTTGTGGCATGTATTGATTTATGATCAGAGGTAGGCTGTGTGTAGTTCAGGTATTGTGAATTGAAAATGGACATTTTATTATCATCTTTTGCTGATTGTTGTGGCCAACTGAATAAATGAGCGTACAAGTTCCTTACAAATTCAAAGGAAATAATACATTTTCATCAAAAATTGTGGCTTTTTTTCTCGTTTTATGGTTCTTTTTTTTCTTCTTAGGGTAGGCACGACATTTCAGCCTTTATGGACTGCACGTCATTGGCACATACATGTTTACATAGGTGAAATATATTATATTATCATGTTATATTATATTGTGTATGCCCTTTTTGGGCTTTTACATATTTTGTTTTAAAATTAAAATTACAATAGTGACACAGGTGCAAACCACATCACAGGTACATAGATAGAATAGATAGCCTGCACGAAATACAACAACTGAATATTAATGTTCATAAACAAATTCAGCGATAACAACGTGTAAGTACAACCGCATAATTTGCAACAAATGCTGATAAGCATTATGACATTAAGAGAAATATTCCACCCAAAAATATTTGCTACGAGCTGTGTGTCTTATGTCACCACGAATGTAGGTAATAGACATAAAATTCGCTTGGCAAGCGGAATATAGAAATGTTTGTTGTAAGAGCGAAAACCGTGTTTTTATTCGTTTTGTGAAGAATTTTGTAAGAAAATAAATTAATCAATTAATTTCGCAAATAATCTTAGCTATAAAGCAGTATTTAAAAAAAAATGTTTTTTTACAAGCGTTCATAATTTTCTATTGAAAAAAGATTTTTTTTAGTAGTTTACGCTTATATTTTTACAAGTTCATTAAGAAAATTATTTTAATTCTTATCAAGGGGTTTCTAGGAAAAGGTTAAATTTATATTTAACAAAGGCATATTTTTTAGTTTTTGTAATGTAAACATCGTAGTACAGATTAATTGAAATCATGATTTCACTGGTAGCTTCGCCTTTAGCCCAAAGAACTCCATGTTGCTAACCGTTTATGATTGGGAATTAAATTCAATAAACCGCGAGAAAGAATCGATAACAACATAATTGTTCGCGAAAGTCAAATCGTTCCTTTATTTATTTGAATATTTCTGATTGATCTTCACATTAATTTCCAAGAATAATTTCTTAAGTGGCTTATCATATATTCACCCCCGTTTCGCGTGGGCTGCGGGTCGCTCCGTCAGTGGGCGAAACGGAGGGATTAACTCGGGGGAACCGGGTGGCAAAAGGGGGGAAGTGAATGGGGGTAGGGGGAGTGAGGCACGCCGGGGGGAATGTTACGTTACAGGGGGGAAACAGCAGAAAGAGTGGGGATGAGTATCGATTTTACAAACGTTAACGTGAGTAGCTACCGGCTTGGGGGTGGGATACTTGCTCTGAACTCGCTACTGCCATATTTATTTTTGAACGTAGGTACTTTTGTATATTGTATTCTGTATTTTGTATGTACAAAATCCGCGCTTTGATGAGCGGACAAAAAATAAGCGGTAGGGATTAGCGCCATGTTTTTTGTAGCTAATATTGGAGGCATGCTGGAATTTTTCGTTTTGTATTGCTTTATGCAGTTTTTTTAGTACTTGAATGCATTGCTACATTGAATCGATCAGACGAAACGCTGTTTGAACTTCATATTGATCCCATAATTAAAGAAATAATAATTATTTCTTTGAAATATTTAGTAATAAAAATGAGGTTGTGTTTAATTGGTAAAAGCAGATGTGTTTCTAAAAATCTGTTATAGAAATATTTATTTTTAAATATAGAACGTAGAACGCTTGAAAAAGGCGTCGACCTATGTAAGTCTCAGAAAGATGAAGTTCTGCAAATTACATAACTTCAGATCTCATTGTTTGGGAGTTTTTGCTGCCTCAGACATAGGTACAGATATAATTTTTTTTAAAATATTTTATGTAGGACGTTAGCTCGGAAACAGTTTGGTCATTTTTTTGGTCACTTCGTAGGTCATTTTAGACTTTACAAATACCACCACCCGATTAATTAAAGAAAAAAAGGAATCATCAAATTATTTTGCATAAGTTTTTACAGATAAATTAATATTTTGAAGCACAAGAACTGATGAACAAAAAATAATGTGGCCATTTAAAAATGTGTCAACCTAGAAATTCCTTAAGACAAAGTTGTTTAAATTTCATATCGCAATAGCTCACGGTTCGAGAAAGTTCTTAATTGAAACACAAAAAATTTAAAGAGTAATACCTCCCAATATTCCCAATTCTCCGAAACCAGCGGGACTATGGAATCCCAAATATCGGGATATGTTTTGAGCAGTGGCGTGCATTGCTTTATGACTAAAGTTAAGCTACGGATAGTTTTTAAAGTTCGTGTATGAGATGTGTATTTCATTTATTTTAAAAAAATCCCATTTTATTTCCGTCTTCCTCTAATCGCTTTCAGTTGCTTTTTAAGCTCGGCTTGACAGATATGTAGGTTAAGGTTATGTAGGTTTTCTGACAAGCTCAACGGTTTAAAACATGCTTAAAAAGCAGCTGAAATGACCATACCGGCCATAAATAAGCGTACAACTTCCTTGCCAAGTTATATTTATTAGGTACAGCTTTCTGCATTTATTTATTTATTAAACTTAAAATAGTTTCACTTCACGTGGTCTAATATAAACTTATATTTTTAGACTTTAAATTATACGTTTTTTTTTCTAATACATTACAAACATAATTTTTACATCTTCCTCTAAATATGCTTAATCTAGGTACATTTTTTATTTCACTGGGAAGTAATATATACGTGTTAATGCCTTTATACAGTAAACAATTTTGTGTTTGGGAGATGATTTTTTTTTAACTTTACTTATTTTTGTCTTGTACGGTGTGTGTGGAAGTCTTAATTGTAATGTAGTTTGTCTTTAAAGTAAGGTCGTAGTAAATTATTGCTAATAATCAGTGGCGTGCAGTCCATAAAATAAATTAAAAGATTTAAAAAAAAATACAAATATCTAACCAAACGCTTTTTATTTCATGAATAGGTAAGGAATTTGCACGCTTTTTATTCAGTTGACCAGAGCAATCAGTGGAAGATGATGATAAAAGGCCGTTTTCAAATATTCAATGAACAGATCATAACTCAAATTTCAAAATACGTACATCCTACATTTGGTCATTGAGCAATGTAAGCTACTGCTAATAATTGTTTAAAAACTGTAACCACCTTACATAATGAAAAAGTTCCAATGGCGTATAAAATAGTAAATAAATTAATAAAAATTGCTAAAATCTTGGTAAATAAAAGATTAAACATAAATGAATTAAAAATTACTTCGTAATCAACACTTTATTAATATATACATATCAACATGTTTCGAAAGCAATGCTTTCCTCGTTAGGAATGTACAGAATACAAAAATAGTATTCTGTATATGCTGATGATGAAAGGATCGCTTTCGAAACATGTTGATATGTACATATTAATAAAGTGGTGATTACAAAGTAATTTTTAATTAATTTATTAATAATGACGCCACAAAAATAACAATCTTTTGAAGAAGTTATAAAAAAATAAACGTTATGGAATTTTTTTTTTATTTAATACTCATTACATCTAATTCCTTGAGCATTTTCTGTATTGATTTATGGACTGCACGCCACTGGTTGAGATGTTGAGGAGAGTGGGAGGTGAAGGAGAGGAAGAAGGGAATGTTGGAAAGCTTTATAATTAGTATATGCGGATAAGAGCCCTTTCTCCGTATGTATATAAATGATAAGTCGGCTAAAAATGAATGAAAAAGTGTTTTATACAACTGTTTTTTTTTGTCTCTTTTGGACAGTGGCCAAATATAACTAAAGTTGAGTTGAATCCGAAACTACGATATTAAGGTCAACAAATTTTTCTTACATTATTACGCCTTGTACTAAAGATTTTTAAATAATATTTATTACCCGAGTGGAAAATTCTTTCAGTGATGCCTCCGTGGTCGAGGTGTAAGGTCCTCGACTACGAATCTGGATGTCGCGGGTTTGAATCCGAAGTGGTGTCATTATTAATAAATGAATTAAAAATTACTTTGTAATCACCACTTTATTAATATACACATATCTATTTGTATCCTGTATATTCCTGACGAGGAAAGCGTCGCATTCGAAACATGTTGATATGTATGTATTAATAAAGTGGTGATTACAAAGTAATTTTAATTCATTTATAAATTATGTTTAATCATTGACGAATTATTATATTAACAAACTTTAAATGAAACGTGAAACAGAAAATAAATATGTATCAGCCGCATCTCGGAATCGAATCCAATACCCCTGTCTTAACGGGACAACCGATCTAACCACTGAGCTAATGAGACCTATTTATTTTATGTCAATTTTATCGATAATTAAAAACTTACTAATATTATCATCAATCATATTATTAGCTGCTGTCTTTTTGCATGATTGCAAAGTTCCATCCTATTTTTTTTGCAAGGTCCTGGTTTCGATTCCCAGACGTGACTGATACCTTTTTATTTTCTGTATATTTTTCTGTTTCGTGTTTAATTTGAGATTTGTTAATATTATCTTCTTCAATGATTACATATTATAATGGGGTTTATAAGCTTCAATAAGTTACTTCAATAAATTAAATTGTATTTAATTTAATTGTGTTATTTCACATTCAATTATTTTAAAGTAATATACAGTATACGTACGGATTTCTCCAGAGTGGTCTCAACTGCTCCCAACCGTCTGGAGCCAGTGAGACTATGGCCTCCCTAATTGGGATATGTTGTGAGACTAAACGAATTTGGGGAAGGGGGGGAAGGAGATGTGGGAGAGGAAGGCGGGAAAGTATCTGACTATTCAGATCTAGTTACCAAATACGGCTAAACCCATTTTAAACAAAGTTTCTATTCTGAATGGTGGTCTTTCATCAGGGCGATACTAAAAGTATCTCCCACTCTGGAACGTTTTCCAAATAATTTAATACATATATTATTTTAATGAAATAAATTGTGAAATATCACACATTATTCAAATAAACTTTACTTGCCATGCCAGGATTCGAACCCGCGATCTCCGGATTCGTAGCCGGATCCGGCGGCCGTCAAGGGTGGAAGACTACCTTTCAGAATCGAAACGTTGTTTGAAATGGCTTTAGCCGTGTTTGGTGTTCACAACTGAATGGTCAGGTATTTTCACCCTTCTCCCCCTTATCTCCTTCACCTTCCAATTCCTTCACCTTCACCCATATCGCAATTGTTTTGGATGCTGTAGTCTGCCTGGCTCCAGCCAGTGATGTGTCTCGCGCGGTATAAAACGCTAATAATTCTAACGTTGACCTCTGTCGTTAATATTTTTCAACAGTCTGTCATTCTCAACCGAGCATTTTTCACCCTTAACAACTCGTTAACTCGATCAGAAACCAACAAATGAAACTCATCAGTATCTTCGCGCCGGTTACCAACGTTAAACCGTTTAAAAACCATTCAAAATCGTTTATAACCGCTTAACCCGTAACGCAATAACCGGTAATAGTATTAATTACCGCAAAAGAGTCGAATACTAACTCAGTAACGGTTTGCAGACCCTTATAAACGCATTAGCGATATAAAGAATCGATCATTTGTCATGTAATGACGTTACGCAGTAGCGTGCAGTCCATAAAGACTGAAAAGCTGTGACTATTCTAAGAAAAATGAACCATTCAAGAATTTTTAATCATTGAAGAATAATACTAACATATCTCAAATGAAACGTGAAACAGAAAATAAATCGGTATCAGTGGCATCTAGGAATCGAACTCAGTACCTCTGTCTTACCTAGACAACTCTCCAACCTACGTCATTTTTATCAAAACCATTCTTCAAATTTAAGACTTACCATTGTCCTCAATTAATTCCAATATTATTGGATGCTAATATATCTTTTTCATGTCCCATATAAATAAAAATCAGATAGGTATATTTGAGACACTATATAGATTGCAAATATATTCGGGTAGATCTTTGCAATCATAAAAAAAGATGGGAGCAAATAATATAGATAAAAAAGACCTTTCTCTATATGTATTTAAATGAAAAGTCGGATAAAAACAAGAAAAAAAGTATTTTGCATAACTGTTTTTTGTCTTTCTTGGACACTTGCCAAATAAAACTAAAGCTGAGTTGAATCCGAAACGATGGTATTAAGTTCAATAAATCTTCGTTATATATGTTCTCATACTAAAGTTTTATAAATATCGACCGAATATTATTTATGACCGGTCAGTGGCTTAGTTGGCACCGCGTCTGGGTCCCATCCGGGCGCCATGAGTTCAATTCCTCTGCTGGTTAAGTCCTCCATCGCGACACAAGCACATTTTCCGTCAGGTCATTCGTAACCCGGGAATTTTTGATTATCTTAAATAAAAATTTAAAAATAAATGTTTCAAACACCAAGTAAAACAGATTAGAAATATATACATAACGTTAAATCTAACAATTTAAAAAAATATATTTATAGTAAGTGTACGTGTTTAAACGGAACACCAGATTAAAGTGTAATGTTTTCCTTAGTTATTTCTGTGGGCTATATACTACATCCCATCTCCGATATGATAAAAATGACATGATTAGAAGATGAGACGATAATGTAACCACACACCATAGTAACACATAAAAAATATCTAATAAAAAAGGTAAGAATATTATCACTTAGATGTGGTTCACATGACCACCATAGATCATACGACTTACGAGTACGTCTTGAATATTTCAACATTAATTCACTTAAAATTAGAAGGCAAATTATTGATTTAATATGTTTATATAAAACAAGCTGATGTGTACCCGGCCTTGCTCGGGTTTATATAAAGTTATGATATTGTGAATTCTTCCTTGTCATTAGGGTGACATAATTGATTTGACAGCGAAAGTAACTATCTCCAAATAAAGAAACATTCATTTGAATATTTTATTTCGTTCCAAAGCGTCGATTTTTTCAAAATATATCTAAATCATAAAGTTCTTAAGTACGTGTTTTCCATTTTAAAAATATTCTACCAAAAAATCCTTCTTCTTTTGAATATGTAATCTGTGGCTAACCAAAGTGGTATATCTATGGGCTGACCTAAATAAAACATGGCGGGTTCAATGTTTTTCATACTCATTTTATAACGTTATAGTAACAGTTTTATATATTGAATTTCATTCAAACTACTCTCTAAACCTTCCCGGCACTAATAAGAACAAACTGTGCTATTTTCAGCGAAACCGGTCCAGTAATTTTCGAGAAAATCGAGGACAAACAAACAAACTTAAATTGATTTTTATATATATAGATAATTCACGGTCATCTAAATACTATATTATTCTTTAGCAGTATTGAAATAAATGTACCTAATTCCTGTTGTTTAAGACGCCATAGCACATTCCACCTGAATACATTCAGAATTAATATGGTCTACTTTAGTCCCCTGCCTCAAATGTGTCGACTATATAATAAGATAGAGTGTGCTGATGTAGAAATTTTTATCGATAATCTGTACAATTTCAGAAAAAAATGTCTCGTTATTATTTTAAAATATGTAAGAATGATTGGGCTAATTATGTTATGTATCACTTGTGTCTCTCCTTGTGTCTCCTGTTTCTATTGTATTATTACGTTCTTGTAATTTTATGTTCGTTCTATGTAGTTTTTGTGTATCGTTTGTCTGATTATTTGTAATTTTATGTAATTTTTGTATATTAACTGAGTTTTTATTTTGTTTTTATATTTTTTTAAAAGAAATACAAATATTCCCTGATTACGAATAACCTGACAATATTTGAAAATCTCCTACTGCCATCACAGTAAACGGAAGATGTTGCTTGTGTCGTAATGGAGGACTTAGCCAGCCGAGGAATTGAACTCACGACGCGTGGGTGAGACCCAAACGCGATGCTAACTCAGCCGCTGACCGGTCATATAACTGGATTGTTTTTATGCAAGTTTGAACATCTATAAAAACCCGATATAAATACATCTCCAAATATTTCTTAAAATATCCTGGAACTCTAGTGAACTTTGTTAACAAATTTTAAGGTTATTTACCGAAACAAAAAATAACTTCTCCCGTATCTAATATAATCCTGGGTTATAATTTTCGTGTCGCGACTGATGGAAACTTATTTTGTTTACTTTCCCGTTTAAACGGTAAAATATGAGCTTTGGCTCAGATTATTTTGGTACCCAGGTGTTATTAGTTTGGTATTTACGATAGGCTCGTTCAGTAGCATAAACTAATATAACTTATTAAGTTATAAGTTGAAGGATCGTAGATTACGTAATACGTTTCATAAAAGCTAAACATCGTAATTCAATTCACAAAATCACCACGATAGATCGCGATTAAGTTTTAAAATGAAACTAGGGATAATTGCATGGTATACCAGAATATATGCCAAATTTTAGTAATATGATGCAAATACAAAATCGATCTAGTGCAAAATCATGTGTTTTGTTTTTAATCTTTTATTAACAACTCTCAGAATGAAACACGAAACCGCAAAGACACAGAAAAGAAAAATATTCGGGACCTTCCGGTTCGGGACTCAAGGTCCTGCGTTTGAGTCTCAGCTGCTACCGTTATCTTTTTTATTTCTATGTATTTTCGGTTTGATGTTTCATTTTGAGAGGTATTAATATTATCTGCGATGATTAAAAATATATAACAATGAGGTTTATAAGTTTCAATAAGATATTTAAAAAAAAATTGTATTTGTTTTTGATTTGAAAATTTGATGGCATTGAAATATTATAGATGCTTTAATTAAATACTGCGAGTAGAATCATCTTGGTCTTTGCTTTGATGGAGCATTTTAAGTCTAGAAAAAAATAATGTATCAGGCCCACAAAAAAGCCTTCGAAGTGTAAAATCTCCTACTTACGAACCTTTTTTAGGATACGTGCTTATAGTTTAATTTGACGAATGAAGTTATTTAGAGAATGTTAGAAAAAAAAAATATTTGTTCTTGGACTTAACAAAATGAAATAAAATATCCATTTTGGCAATGTTTTTTTTCCATGCATTCAAACAATCGACCGGTGAATCGAGAATTTCATCCTTATCGCCATCTGCGTACGGAGTGCGTGGTATTATTCGAATTTTATTTGTTATGGAAGAAGCTGTCTCTTACGCTGTTTCTTTTGAATTTCTAATTAACGTCATTATTTCCAGTTCGAAACGTTGTTTCCATTATGAATTTTAATTCGGAACGATGTTCTATCACCATGGCGGTACTAAAAGTGTGTACAACTGATGAAAGATGATCTAAAACATGGTACATTTATATTTTGTACAAATTTCTATCAAAATAACCTTAGCAATATCATTTTTCATTTCCCTGTAATTAATTATAAAATTTGCCAATAATAATTAATCCTCTCAAGTCTTAAGTCCAAAGAATATTCTTAATACAATGAAGAACGTCGAGAATTCTAGACCAGGGTATATTCGAAAGGCTCGCAAATGAGAACGATTCTTCGCATTTCTCGAGACCTTCAGTAGAAGTAGGGGTAGAGATATTAGATACCAAAAATAAGAACAGTGAGAACGAAGTGGATTACTTCAGTAGTCAATTAAATTTATTCTATATTTCAAATTGCTTTTTTTAAGGTGATTTTTTTGATATTACTGCGCGGAGCTAGTAGGACGATCGAATTTCCAATTTAGGGTATGTCGTGAGGCTTAAGGAAGTTAGGGAGGGAGCGAGATGGGTTAGAGGAAGGTTAAGATGTACTTTGTTATTTATATATGATCACTTAACATGTGATTTTTTTGGAAATAAATAATTAATGCATAGATTAATATAATAATAATAATAATACTTCTTTGTCCGTGAAGGCATGCAGGGGTAGTGCAATGCAATACATTCCATATGTGATAATAATATAAATAAAAAATAACAAAATATACCAAGAAAATAAAAAAAAACATGTATAAAAATAAATACATATTTTTACAAATTAACTATATAAAATATATTTTTTATGTTATACCTCACACGAGCGCTCATGTCTGTACTGTTAGAGACAGGAGAACTACGAGTATATCACCACTCGGCTGCCTAACGTTGTGAGGTGGGTGTCAAGGTAGGGGATGTAGGATGGGATTTATTAATGCGGGTCTTGAAGATGTCCGGATTATATGAAGGAGAAAACAAATTCCGGTAGTACGTTACATATACACAAAATTTGCCCTAGAATAGACCCGTTCTCATGAAGTCGATGTCAACTGTGAACGGGTGCGCCGCTCATGTCCGTCGGGTTTCGCGTACGTGCACCGGTGGACTAGGGATCAATGCTGCTAGTTCCTTTGAGCAGGCGTTCCCCATTTATAAACTAATTTTAACTGGGCTATAATGTATTCACACATGTATAAATATATGAAATAGCATGAAATTTAAATCTAACATATTAACAGAAAGAAAGAGTCAAATCTGTACATAATGTGTTACAATATTATATTTAAAGAGCCTGAACCGATGATTAAGGGATAATGGGAAATTTATGAGTTTGTGGGAAATATACCCAATATTAGGATATTGGAAATTTTTTAATGATTATTAAGAATTTGGCTTTGCTTACATTATTTGTCGCCCCTAATGGTGTGACCAAGATATATATTTTTCAATATTATTAATTCTTTCCCAACTTAAGGTTAGCTCAGTTTTAATTTTTGAAAGCATTGATTTCGCGATATCGAAATAATTATTTGGCATTAAAATCAATTAATGCTTGTTTTCGTGTGTTCTAACTGAAAATTACGTTTTTTTTCTAATTTCAAGATTTTAATAAATGATGTTGTGCGATCTCCACGTTTTCATAGTCCCGTAAGTTTAGTGAGAGGGGAGCAAGGGAGTCCCCGGAGGTAGTAGGAACTCAGATGGTTTTAATTAAAAAAAAGTTATGACGTGAAATACTTAGTTATAACACTGGGGCTTAGTGACGGAGGAGAAGTTTCGGGTGACACGTTACAAAGTTACATTGTTACAGTCGAATCATTTTAAAGAGATATACCACTTGCGTAGGGGTGTACTGTATCGTGGGACTATTGCAGGGTAATATGGGACTGCGGGCGGGTGTTCTAAACTATTTCGAACCAACTATTATAGGTGTGCACAAACACATTCTAACGGGCGCTCTTTTGTCTGCTCTTTATTGTTACGACCACTGATGTAAGAATAATTAGACTTGCCTTAACGTATCATCTCGGCGGGTGGAAGCAAAGGTCACGTGATAACCCATTTCGGCACCAGCCTAGTTCACTGTCGCCTACGTTTGTTTTACGTGATTTTGACTGTGTAAGCAAATCATAAAAGATTCATTAAAGAGTCAAACTAAATACTATAACATAGCATACGGTTTTTGTAAAGAAGCTGAACCTTTTTACTTATTTGCTGTTTTATTTAACTTGCCCCCTTATTTTTGTTTCTTCCCCTTGCGTGTTATCGCATTTCCATATATTATTTCCTCTGTGGTTACGACATTCTTAATCTACGAAAATATTGTATAATTTCTAAGCTTACTTTACCAAATTGAAATGATTTGAATTAACCAAACCTAACCTAACGTAACTAAACTTAACCTAACCTAACCAAATTCAACGTGAAAGGGATTATTATCTGATAAATAATGCAGGTTTTAAACATAGATATTAGAGATAAGTTAAATGGGCAATTAATTTACATTAGTATGTAACTGTGTGTACAAAAATGTCGTCAACACTTCACCAATAACTACCACAAATCGGATCTTCGCATAGCGGTGGCCCCGCCTTTATTTCTACCCACATATCAAACTTAAAAGTTTCATTGGCTCCTCCGCTTTGATAGTCCGTCCAGTTTGGTTATAGCTCGGTGACAGTCGTCAAGTTTCCATGCCGTATCTCCCTTTCTGTCGAGAATTTTGTGTCAGTCCATCCTATTTACCTACTCCTCCAAAAAAGCTTTTTTTCCACATGTTTCATAGAGCGGTACAGTGGCGGCTCATGACTTTTGAGTGAGCTAGAGTGCCAAGATTGAAAAATACAACGTTATTAATGTTGTTTTAGCCAAAAATGATTTTTATTGGATAACACCATCTAAATTTTCATACAAAAGAATTGAAATTAAAAAAAAAAAAAAAACATTTTCGTCTTCAACAATAATAATAATAATAATAGTTGGATGACATGTATAGCGCCGTTTTTGTGAAAAATCACCTCAAGGGCAACAATATCAATAACGTCGTATTTTTCCATCTTAGCACTCTAGCTCACTCAAAAGTCACGAGCGGCCACTGGAGTGGTAGATACTGTCGGAATCGCCCTGGTGAAAGACCACCATTCAGAATAGAAAAAGTTGCTTGAAATGTTTGGTGACTAGATCTGAATAGCCAGGTACTTCCTTCCCCTCCTCAATACCTTCATCCTCAAAACACACCCCAATCGGGGATGCCATGGTCTCACTGGCTCCAGACGATCGTGAGCAGCTGGGATTCTTAATCATCTCGTGGTAACACATAAAAAAATAAGCATTACAGTAAAGTCCCGTTGAACTGATTGAAATCAGTTTGTCGACGGGTTCTCAATGCATTATCTATTTTTTAATCTAAGGCATATACCTACCTATATGTTATGTATTACATTAATAATATTATAAAAAGAAATACTTTATTTAAAAGGGGTATAAAAATACAATGAAAATAAAAAATAAAATAAAAAATACAGGGAAAATCGGAGAAAAAATAAAGAAAAACAGATTAGTATTAAAAATCTTATTCGGGCTACACCTCCATTAGGAAATTAGTTTACAAATTTTTAATTGATTTGTGTAACATGTTGTAAATTTTTGGCTAACACATTGTAAATTTTTTAAATGATCTATTTCACCAGGGCCATTCTAAGACTACTATCAATATATACAAAAAATGGTAATTAGTCAGGTCTGGTACTTTTAAAACAGACCTCGTACAATTGAATATAAAATCTGTACTATTATTTGCTTCGTTTCGACATAAAGCCACTTAGAGTATAATTAATGACATTATAATATTATTGCATGTTCACAAAAGACGGTTGGTTGTTTTGATTAAAATTATGAAAATTTGACTTATTCTGTCACCATTTATTGGTTGTACTTTTCTCTTGCTGCTGTAATTCTGAAATTAAATTATTTTAAAATTCCCAAACATTTCTTACCCCCTCTGTTTCTTTACCATTTTCACCGACTCCAAAAATTTTTATAAAAAAAGACACGTTTAAATATTGTGTACATAAATATTTGCCTTAAATCCTTTTTTTTTAATATGAAATGAGATATCCACTCCACTATCTTTTTGATTCCCCAATACAACGTTTGCACCTTCTTATATGAGAATTTGACTTAGAAAACTTTAAAAGCCGTATGAGCGAATTATTTCTGTTTAACATTTTATTTTATTTTTTAACGTTAATTTGGTGGATATTAGCAGAACTCGTAATTTTATAAAATATATTTTCTGTTTCACATTTTTTTTTAATTTTAAAATTTCTAATAAAAAATGTTCTTGGGCGTTTACATAAAATTAAAATAAATTTAATATTTTTCTCCTTTTTGGGTACAATTTTTTTTTGTTACGTTGCGTAAACGACACATTAAAAAATGTAAGGATCATTTTATTTTTACGGTTAAATCAATGTTTATAGCTCCATATTCGATGATGGAAATGACGCTGCGAGGAGACAGTAATTACGTTGACCTCGAAATACAAGACAAAAAAGCATTGTGAATTTCATAACATCAGAGCTCATCGTTTGAGAAGTTTTGCTATTTCCGAAATCAGATTTTTTGCTTTATAGTTATGCCATCTTTCGTGTAACTATATAAATGCATAGTGCCGAAGAAACTATTAAAAAAAACTACGCAAAGATCTATCGACGCCACTTGCTACAAAATTAAGAATGTCGGTCTGTAGGTAGTACAATTTTTTTTCCTCACTTCGCAATCTTTAAGATTTATGTACTTACGAAACAATCTTTATCAAAAAAAAACTTTTATGAAATAGCAATAAAGTTTTAAAATAGCCAAGCAGGTACCTATCTGCACATTTCTTACAACAAATTCTCCCGCGACATCTTACTTTTAAGTACTTGTCCATAAAGGCAGAAGTGTTTCTCGTAAAGTTGTCTTTTTCCGTTCCTCCCTCGGAGGGACATTTCGTGCTATAAACCCCCCTGTACATTGAAATGCCACGGCTTTTAATAAGCAGATGAAATTACTAATGCAAATTTGCCACTGGAGTAGGCAGGGACAAGGGGTATAATGGGGTTTTGGTGTGTCTGGTTATTTGTATAGGTTTGGTCACTGAATACAGTTGTTTCACTATCTCGGTACGAGAACCGATGAAAGCAGGAAACCACTCTTCAAGGACCTCCTGTTGGGGTTTGTAACGAAATTTTTTTTTACAGTAGATGACAATTGCTTCTCTCTGGGAAACTACCCATCTCCTTAAGTGAACCTTAATGGTTCACTTCTTAATAAGGAACTCCAGTTCATTTTTTTATCAATGTATCAGCGTTCAAACTTAATTTCCAGTATATTTAGTTTTTTTTAAGTTAAAATTATGAAAGCTTCAATTTTTGTGAATGTTCCAAATCTATGGCCGGTCGGTTTTTAAGGTTAGAATTGCAAACGTCAAAACAAGGATGAACTTTGCCTTATATAATTTTATATTCTATTCATAGTAAACCATAACTAAACATAAGTAATAACATTATGTACCATTTTAGAAATGTTAACTAGAAGAATAAATGTTTAACGAATTAACATTATCAAAATATCCATGTTGACAATTGGTTTGCTCATGAATATTTTTGTTATTAATAATAGTTTTTTTTAATATTGAACAACAATTATAAAGTTTAAAGTCATCCAAATTTTGTTCAAATTTCACCAAAGCAAAAAAAAATACAAAAGAAAATCGAAAAATAAAAATCTCCATACTTATCCGAAAACAGACTACACAGGTGACGTCAAATGTTCCCAATACAATGGTACCAATATAATAAGATGTTTTGATGAGATGATTATTTATTCACCTTTGAATAACGTTTTATAAGTTTTACGTATAATTATTGTATATATAATAAAAGTTATGTATTCAGAATCGGCGTTTGTTGATCTATATGAACATATATTTTTAAAGCCATTCTATTGTTTACTAGATTTCCCTATTGCTACTAACTCCCCAAAGCAGTCGACACACTTTTTTTTATTTCTTTCTAAATCAGAATATTCAGATTCAAATATTAAAAATAAGAATGACTAATCTATATGTATTAATAGCTTCCACATGTATTGGAACCAATATAGTTATTCTAAACAAAAATGCATAGAGTAAAAGACCGTTGTATAAGGTAGCTACGTCATATGAATTGCATAATCTCAACTTTATGGAAGTTATTTAACCTTGATCGGGTACAAGACACACGTGTATGATGATTTTATAAAAAGACTTATTAAATATGAGACATTGTAGACACGTGCGAGAACAGATAAACATAAATTTCCTTTTTTTAATTATTAATTATTTTTATTGAGATTTAAGAACCTCATCGTAATATTTAATCATTGAAGAAGATAATATAAGTCGGTTGAGCGTTGCCCCGGATAGGCAGAGGACCTGGGTTCGAGTCCCAGATGCGACTGAAGTATTTTTAGTTTCTGTCCTTTTATCCGGCTTCATCTTTCATTTAGGTTATGTTAATATTATCTTCTTCAATGATTAAATATTACGATGAGGTTCTTAAATCTCAATAAAAATAATTAATAATTAAAAATTGAATTCTTTAGGCTTTTACAAAAAGTCAATAGATGTCTCATATAAATAAAAAAGTCGGATGTAAATCCGAGACACTGTTTAAGTTTGCAATTGAGTTCGGGTAGAACATTGTAAACATCATAAAAATAGCTGCCAATAATATGAGATTAAACAATGGAAGATAATATTCACAAATCTTGAATTTGAGATATGATATCGATGAAGATGACGCAAATTGAACTTGTCTCATTAGCTAAGTCGGTTGAGCGTTGCCCCGGATAGGCAGAGGACCTGGGTTCGAGTCCCAGATGCGACTGAAATATTTTTAGTTTCTGTCATTTTATCCGGTTTCATCTTTCATTTAGGTTATGTTAATATTATCTTCTTCAATGATTATAAATTTCCTTAATTATTTCAATGATAAAATTATATCAATAAGTCCATAAACTGGACCATAACATATGATACATCAAATTACTGCAATCAAATATGTCTAGTGCAAAGCAATTAAAATGAGCGATACAAAATAATTTAATTATAAACATAGTAACACAGTAATGGCCTCCATGGTCGAGGGGTAAGGCTCTCGACTACGAATCCGAAGGTCGCGGGTTAAAATCCCGGCGTGCGCGAGTGATTTTTATTTAATTAATTTGTGTTTTTTCATAATTGATTCATTTAAAAATAATATATCGTATATTTGCGCACGTTCCAGAGTGGAAGATACTCTCAGTATCGCCCTGGTGAAAGGCCACCATTCAGAATTGAAACGTTGCTTGAAATGGCTTTTAGCCGTGTTTGGTGACTAGATCTGAATAGCCAGGTATTTCCCCACCTTCCTCTTACCCTTCTCCTTCCCCTCACCAATACCTTCAGCCTCACAACATTCCCCAATTGGGAATGCCATAGTCTAACTGGCTCCAGACGGTTAGGAGCAGTTGGGACTCTTGTGAGGTATTCATATAAAAAAAAAGTAATGGATGATGAGATTCATAAAGTACCAAAAAAGGTTAAGGTATCTTATTTTATTAATTGTACAATTGTTAGGAATATCTTATTTTTGTGTGATTAAATTACTTTGAAAAGCAATGTCGTATTTTTGGAACGAACAATAGTCCTTTCAAGTAACTTTTGATTCCAAATTTTAGTCTACTACCAGGATGATACTGATAGCATCTCTATTCTTCATCTCTGTAACGAGTTGCAAATTATTTTATGCCATAACTGGGAAAGAGTCCCATCTGTGTGGAGCCAGTGGAACTATGGCATTCTCAATTTGCGGTATGTTGTTAGGTGAAATACATTAAATACGACTAAAGACATTTTAAGGAAATTATTATTCTTTTTGTTGGTACCTGTCTTACAATAGCAATGCTGCGAATATCTGCTTTGGAACGAGATGACAGCAGGAAATATCATGCCGAACACGTGCTATAAAATGAATTAAAATACCCTTACATTAAGTTGAATTAAATTTGACATACAAAACTTACATATTATCCTACACTCTATAAATATATAACCTACACAAAGCTAACCACTACAGTAACTCTTTAATTTTCAGAGCGCTTTTGAAACAATAGGAATAGATAGAATCATTCACAAAAAATGAACGAATAATATGAGATAAAGGGGAAAGAATTGGAACAGTTTTCGAAATGTTTAAATTACACACAACAAAAATTAATAAAATTAACAACAAAAAAACAAATTGAAAAACCCAAGGTGTTCTGCAAGGATCCGTATTGGTCCGACATTTTTTATACTCTATGTAAATTACATTGTAAATACACACTCAATATATAAACGTCAAATAAAACCTTAGATCACTATGGAATACATATGGTTATTATTATTAACATATTTGGTTACGACAGTCAAATAAATTTTGAAAAATGTTGCCATTGTGCGGATTTTTAAATTGCAAGCAGCAATCTACCACTACCACTACCAATCTACCACTAGCAACTACCCTTTTTTCAGATGAGAGAGCGAAATCCCCAAAGGCTGTTTTTAATTCTCTCTGTAACAAGAATGAGTGACGCAATGTAATATTAACTCATGAAGCTCGTTTTAATGGCAATTTTCCGCGGGCGGAATTCAACGTTGGAAATAATGCTTGTGTCAAACTCTATTATTGCCAGGAACAAAACACGGGGTTCTAAAACGATGTACCACTGATTTGCTTGTATATTTTTCGCCTACCGGCTTTGATTACCTAAAGCTACCTAAACTGCATTGGAGCACTATACAGATTTATCGACCGATGTCATAAAGTGGATGATATAATTTTCAGCTTGTTTCACAGATTCGATTATGTTGTTTGAGTGCTTGTACTCTAAATTAAAGTTTGTTTAATGTCAAGTGGTAGGTGGGAGTTAAAATGGTTTTCACAGCACTTAACAGAGCCTGTGTTCATCAAAACAGTAAACGAATGAAATACTACCTAGATTGAATCACTTTTTTTTCTTAAAACATAGACAAACATTCCCAGGTTACGAATAACCTGAAAATATTTGAAAATTTCCTACTACCATCACAGTAAGCGGAAGATGTTGCTTGTATCGTGATTGAGGACTTACCCAACCGAGGAATTGAACTCACGATCTAGACGCGATGCCAACTCAGCCACTGACCACTTTCACATATTCTCTTCTGATATACCGACTTTTGACCTGACTGTTCTCAAGTAATCTTTGAATTTTAATATATTATGTCTCCCCAGGGCATTCTCGACTTCTTTTTCCATTCACTTACGCCTCTTTTCGGATATCCTCATTCGTAATACTTTCGCATGGTTTTAAAAAAACATACGCCTCAGGGATCTCATTTCTACTGCATTCAGCCTACAGTCGTCCCTTTTTTAAATCGGTGACTACAGCATTCAGTCCACCATTCATTGAATTTCCTGCAATCACCCTTCTGTCAATATCCTTATCAGCCTTCCCGTTTCCGCTTATATTAAACAAAAAAAGTTTTTCTCGTTATGCTGTTACCTGTAAAAATATAATTCCTAGGATTCCAAAAATATCCAATGTAAATTATTATACTGCTGATATGTTCGATAAATTCCTAAAATATTCCGAATGATTAAGTCGTCAAGAAGATCCGATTTCCAGATATAAAAATTGATGCTAGTCGTAAATATCAGACTCGAGGTCTATGTGGGTTAAACAAAACAACGTATAGGAAAGGGGACACATTTTCATTGTGGTTAACAATATTGTATATAGCTGTAGTAGTAAGATCACTGAATAGATAAAATACACTAGAAATGTCTTCCGTGTAGATTTGAATGGAAACCGATGTAGCCACTAGTGCCTTTTGGCTCTAGCTCCGAGATTCTAATGGAAATACAGCACTCTATCTCGCGTACGTTGCTTGACATAGCATAATTTATTTATTTCACATCTATCGAAGAAATTGTTATTTTTTATTTACGCCCAAGCTGGGCTTTGCATCTTTAACTTTCTTTTATTTGAACAATACGCACCCACATGTTATTTAGTAATGCAGCAATGTAAATATAAATTCAAATAAAAGGATGGCAAAGAAAATAAAAGTTAAAAGAAGATATACATATATGTATAATATAAACAATGGCAAGGGAAAACGTATAAATAATCAAAAGCAAAGAAGAAGTTACTATTTAACATTTCCCTTACGGTGCTAAAATAAAAACGCGCGTTCCGGTGTTGGGTAGTCAGTACACGATAAAAAATTTGCGATTTTAAATCGGAAAAATAAGAAAATTCATATTAAATCCCCTTAATTCATTATAATTGAAGTAAAAAATTATAATAATTGAGATTTATTTGCTGAAACTGAATTATTTGTCAACATTTCTGATTATAAATTAGGTATACAAATGTTAGTATTAAGTAGTTGTAAGAATTCTCCCGCACACTGTCGAGATTGGGACCCTCAGGATAAGATTGTATATTTGATTGTAATCCTAATAAAAAATGGTGAGAAGAAGGGAGTTAAATGAAAGGAAGCGGTCGAAGCGGATAAGTCCTGTTGCTTGGAAAATTTTAGATGTTTGTAAATTAAACACATAAGAACCCAAAAAGCTATACAAAGAGGTACTTCGGTAACACGGGGAGGATCGAGCGTTTATCCACAAAAAATGCACACGGCTCTATCACGCCCTATAAATACTCCGCAATAGGCGACCGCTCGTCACTCACTCAGTCACATCACTCGAACTCGCAACAAACTCGACCGCTCCGCTTCTGCTGGAGTCTTCTTCCCACCTGCACATTTCTACACCGCCTTTGCAATTCCTTCAAAAAACGCCTCTTCTACCCTTTTAATAAACTGGACAGAGCCGTACATACTTAGCAGTCCGCAGACTGGAAGACCCACCCCTATTTACAGTCAATATAGACGACAAGTGGTCCGATATACCATGTATCATTCCCTAGCATGTTGTACTAACCCCGCCTGGTAAAATGTATATAACCACTCACTAGATATGCCATAGGGACATGTCATTGGTACCGATCCTTGTCTCGAAAACCTTGTAAATTGTACACCACTCATTTTATACATGTACTGTTTGTTTTTTTAAATAAAAATAAAAGCCATTCCAAGCCACGTTTCAAATACAAATGTTGATATCTCACCTGGGATTTGATTACGCGACATTTGCGTCCCAATTCATAGAGTTTACCGTTCTTTCATGGAGATTGGCAGTTCATAGAGTTTACCGTTCTTTCACGGAGATTGGCAATTCTTTAAGGCACCGATCTCAACAAAATATTAGCAGATCCCCTTCTCAACGATGCTTCGATTTTAAAAATAAGTAAATGTAAACTTAAAAAGAGCCTCCGAAAAAACTTCATAAAAATCAGCCCCTCTTTATAATATTAAATACTTACTCTTATTGTGAAGTTGGCTGAAATGTGTAACGATAGTCAGGGGGGATTTTTTTTCTCTTTGTCAGCGATTATTTTTCTGCAAAAAGTGTGTCAGACAAACGAGGCTCGCCCAGGGCCGGATTTAGCAATCAGCTGAACAAGTTGTAGAAAAGGGGCTTTTAGATCTAAAAGACACTATTTTAAAAATATGTTACGTTCACACAATATACGTCTGTATCATATATGATTTATTGCATGCCCCATCCGCGGATGTTGCAAATACGATGCATAAAGTTCGTATTTTTTTTGGTGAAGAGTGCATAGAGTTTCACAAAAACCCTTTTCATTTCGTTATGTTACCCACATATTCAACATCATAATTCCATTGTTTACACACAGCATCCAAAAAGATAATAATTATTAGATGGAAATCATTTCCTTTCTGTGCAGAGTAAATTATTATTTTTTTTTAAATTGTGATAAGATGGAGGCTACATGCAAAATTGCAACGGTTAATTAAATGCAGCCCCATCTAATTTGTTTACGTTCCACTGCCATATTTTTATATACAAGTCCCGGTAATTTATTTGAGAACTTTTTTAACGACGCTAATAATCATAATAAGAAAAATTATAATAATATTTATTTATTTGAAACACATTATTTAACAAAAAAATGTAAGAAAGCTTTGACTGCCCAACTAGGAACAAATCCCGTTTTAGGATAGTCAAATTGACAAGTTTAATTCATATATTATTCTTCCGGTTAGCATAAAAAAATCTGATTCACAAAAAATATTCAAACAAATGTAAAAAAATGGATTAAAAGTAATGATAGGGCATTTACCGGTGCACTCACCCAAATTCGAAATTATCGATTCAACGATTTACGAAGTATATCTTAATATAAGTATATATTCATAGGTATTTTAAAACTATAAAATAATTTGCAAAATTACTGCCTCAACACAGGCTAGCCTGGTGAGGCGGGTTATGTGAAACTTCAACTATAACTGTTATTATATTATTTTCTATGTTACTTTATAAACCACTGTATACTTACATTATTATGTTATACATGTCTTTTAGTTATAGTTAAATTTTATTACAATAAAGATATTATTATTATTATATAGTGCCATTATACAAAAATTGAAGGGAAAAAAGCTAGTATTGACATAGTATGGTAATATAATATATCTAGAAAAAAAGTATAATAATTAAGTATAAAGAGACGTGAAGAATAGTACAGAAATAAAATAATTGTGTATACCCGATAATTTGAGTATATTATAATAATTTATATAGAATAATAGTTATGTTCAAAGAGATGAGAAAATAAAAGTATAGAGTAATCGTTTACGTATACCAGATACTTTGAGTACAGTGTAATACTTAAGTACTTATGAAGAGATGATAAAAACAAATATTAAAGAGTAAACAATTATGTACATGTGTTTGATAGGTATTGGGTGGTGCTATGAGTAAAAAAATGCTTTAAAATTGAGTATTAAAAAAGATAATATTATTGAGTAATATTGATAAGATTGCCTTACGTATCACTCAGCTTTATAAGCCGACGACAAAACTCAGGGATGCAGTCCGAAGAGGATTAAATATATTTTGTTCAGTAAGTTCAAAAAGTAACTACAGTAATTTTTTTATAACCAAATGTCAGTCATTTTTCCTTTTCTTGGTTAGGGTTTTTAATTCAGTTAAGATCTAATCTTTCAGTGTTTTAAAGAGGATTAACACTGAATACGAAACTACTATGCTATATGACATAATTTCTTCGTTGGGCATTTCATGCAAATTTAGTGATAAAATTTAACGGATATTAAAAGGGTATTACACTAAATACGGTGAAGAAAGAAAACATTATTTAATTCTTGAAGACGGATTATTAAGTATGCATCTATTTATACAACACCACTTTATTCTTATTATAAAGTTGGACACCATCACTGATAATAAATTGGTATAGTAGTTTGGACAACATTTCTATATATAAAAATAAATCTTTGTCTGTCTGTCCTTGATATTCTCAAAAATCACTTTACCGGTTTCGCTGAAAATATCATAGTTCGTTCTTATTAGTGCCAGGAAGGTTTAGAGAGTAGTTTAAATGACATATAATATGTAAAACAGTTGCTATAACGTTTTAAAATTAGTATGAAAAACTTTGAACCCGCCATGTTGTATTGATGTTAGCCCTTAGATATACTACTCTGGTTAGCCATAGATTAGATATAAAAAAAAATGTTTTCTCAAAATGGAAAATACAAGTAGGTAAATAAATAAAAGTAAATAAAAATTTCAAATGAACGTTTTTTTGTTTAGAGATAGTTACTATTAATTATCATTAAAACCCAAACCTTACGGAAAACGACAAGCAAGAATTCACAACATCATAACTTTATTCCCAAAAAAATAAATAATCGCGAGCAAGGCCGGGTACACACCAGCTAGTTTGAAATATACTGATATATAAAAATAAAAAATGTTTTTTTTCTATCTTTTTTAAAAGAAAGACAAATATTCCCTGGTTACGAATAACCTGAAAATATTTGAAAATCTCCTACTACCATCACAGTAAGCGGAAGATGTTGCTTGTGTCGTAATGGAGGACTTAGCCAGCCGAGGAATTGAACTCACGACGCCTGGGTGGGACCCAAACGCGATGCCAACTCAGCAACTGGCCGGTCGTTTGTAGACCTTCTCAAAGTCTGCCAAAACGCGTTGTTGTATCGACATGAAGATTATATGTTGTCAATACCACGGCATTGGTAAATACGAGTATAAGAATTGCGTATTAATTAACAAACAAATTAAAATATGCGATGTTATTCTTAAAACTTTCTTTTACGCTTCTCATCGAGATAATTTCTTGATTATTTATTATTTTTAAATCTTTTTATATCCAGTTTTAACAAAAGTTAATCCGGCCCTGCTAACACCCGATGTAAATATTCCCCCATAAAAAAGTTTGCGCTGATGTTTACCGTGGTGACCTTTTTTCGGGAAAACTCTGAAGGGCCATTTGATTTGAAGTTTTTTAGAAGGCAGAAGCACATATTATTATGACGCACTCCAGGGAGTGCTTTTTCCACCCCGCGATCTCTTTGAAATAAGCGTGAATTTCAGAAGCTCGCATATATTACGTCAGATATTTTATTATTGATAATAATAACCCGGATGGCGCTTTACAAAGCTGGACAATAATTTTAACCAATCCTTCCTCAACTTTATTTAAAAAATAATTAGCTGTGCAACTGAGATCACAGAGGCTTTACGAAATAAGTGTTTTTTTTTTTTTTTGTGTAAATCAAATTTAATAATGTTATTATTAAGTTCTGCAAGTATTCTAGTTTTTATTATTTTGACAGCTGTTTCGGCGTTCAAGGTCATTTTCAAACTGCCGTTAATCCACATTGCGACGACTTATTTTTAAGATTTTATTTACTTCCATTAATTAATTAATTCTAATTTGGACAGATGTTTAAAAGAATTATTTGTTATCGGTAAAACCGATTTAGAAAATAATTAAAATTCTCTATTCTGTCAGGTTTTCACATGTATAATGTGTTTTCCCCGCATTTAAATGACAACGTTTCCTCAATTGGTTAATTTAAATGTGTTATATTGTTTTGGAAGTGTGAACATACTGAGAAGTGGTGAATAAATAATTTTCCTTACCTTATTAATTAATGTTGTTTTATTAATTTTGATTTACATGAAATAAAATGGAGTTCTACGAATTGAACACAAAAACAATAGAAAAAAAGTGGAAATTTATAAGTATTTTCATATTTACAGACATCTCGGACTGTAAAAAGGTTCAGAGTTGTGTGATAAACTATTCAATAAATAAGATTAAATAAATTGTACAATAGTGTTAGCTCTGGGATCATTTTTTTTATTTTCTCTTAATGCCGATAATACAACGCAAGTAATTACTCGTAGGTAGGTATATAACAATGTGAATTTTGAGTTTCATTCTATTTCTGTTGAGCAGTGGTGTGCATTGTTCTATGACCGGAAGCTAAAATTTGTGTAGATTTTCATGTTCGGGTTTCAATAAAATTGTGCATTATTGATTATTATAGCCAATTGAATAAATAATTTCTTACCCATTTCTTAGAAATATGACCCATCTTTTAATTATTGTTTATGGTTCGTTGCTTTACCTGGGGTAGATACAGCTTTTCAGCCGTTATGGACTATACGACATTGCTCATTCTTGTGTTATTTTAACAAGCTTAGTTCAGTATTCAAAGGCCGATTCAACTGACTTGATTATAATTATTTTGAATGTTTTGTAAAACATGCTATTGTTGCCATGTAATACGGTTTATTTTGAAAGATTTTTATTATGTGAATCTCGATTTACATTTGCGTTTGGAGTGTATTTTTTTATATATGTGGTTGGACAATATTCTGATTGAATATCGAAAATACCACAAATATTAACAAAGTACTATATTGTTCGTTTGTTTTGTTACAGAAACAAGCCATGTTGGTCCGACAGCTGGAAGAGGAGCTCCGCCTGCGCATGCGCGCCCCCTCCCTGGAGATGCAGCAGCAGCTGGAGGTGCTGTTCTCAGAGAACGAGCACCTCACCAGGGAGATTGCCATACTCAGGGACACTATCAAGGTAGACTCATTGAATACTTCGGTTCACCGGGTACACTTCTTCAAAACCACAACACCTAGACCAGCACTGCCTATACGTACGATCTCAAGGGGTATTATGGATTTTATCAAAACCGATGACGATCTACTTGGGTATGAGACAAATGAGAAAAGCACTGTCATTCTTCCGAGGGGCATTACTAAAGGTAGATTAATTCTGTATCTCGGAACAAGGAAAGGTCCTTGCACGCCCGCTCTTGTAAAATCGTCAGAGATATAATGAACAACTTTTTATTAAAAAAATTGGTTTGCTGATATGACCATTCAAGAGGTTATAGAGTATTATATAAGCAAAACAATTTCCCGACTATTGGCAAGGATACTAATACCCATAATTCCCGATATGAAAGCTAATGGATATAACCAGGGATAATACCCGACGTCCCTAAAATATAAATATCTTGGAAACTTATTTTGTACTTTAATATCCTTTGGTCCCCATATTACAGAGTACCAAGCTATAGTACAGTAAGCGAACCACAGCAGAGTTATAAATTTGCCTGGAATTGTTCAGCACAAATCACAGCATTCTTAAGGCTCTGCTGCATAACGTATCCATGTAAACATGAAATGTAAAGTGTGAATTAAATGTATTTCCCAAGTCTGTCGAAGTACTAAAATATTAATGATATACACCACACTAGGAGGCTAAATTTAATCCTAACACCAAATGAGTTCAGGGGTACCACAAGGATTTCTGTTGTTACCCACCCTGTTTTTCGTTTCAAATAAATATTATAGTTGAATGTGCTACACGGATGACAGCACCATCTCCGAGAGTTTTATTTTTGACGTGTCTATGGATTTACAATTATCTTCCTTAATCCGCTTCCCCTCAACACATCATCCAGTCGATTAAGTTAAATTAACATATCGTTGCCTGCTATACGCAATATTTTCAGATTGTAGATACCTTACAAATTTCCGTATTATTTCGGTACGATGGTGGATTTTTCTTTCTGACTCCTTAATTTTTATCTATTCTAGCATTGAATCGGTTCTACCATTCCACCCACTTTACGTAGTTATGGAATTTGTTATATCGCATAATCATTTTCTTCATTTAATAGGTTACAATAACACTCGTTTACTCAGAATACCAAAGGCAAGATATTTATATTTGAGACTTACGTATTTTTGTACCTTTTGTTATATACAAAAACGTTTTCCAAAAAGCCTCTCTCGTCAACATTGATAACAACACAAACAATAGACAGAAGAATACCTCTGAAATTATTATTAAAATAATAATTTTCTGTTATGTTCACGTTTAACATTCATCTCTGACTTCTGGGGAAAGGCTCACTGGAAGCTTCGTTAAAAGGGAATTCTGAAAATAAACTTCAAAGGTCTTAAAAATCTATGGACCCCGTAAATACCCAAGTAATTTTGTTTATCTTGGCTTCAAATGAGCTGCTTTGATAAAAAAAATTATGAAAGAAAAATTTGTATTCAGAACACTTCCATTTTTTTAATGTACAACATACGACCCTACTGCCCGGAGCCAATGTGTCTATGCAAACTTTGATTGGGGAATATTGTGAGACGAAAAGAAATCATGAAAGTGAATCAAGGAGATTGATAAATACCCAGCTTGCTAAATAAAGTAAATTTTTTTAACTGACGTAGTATATATAAAAATATATATTATAGCCTAAGTGTTTTTTATTTTTTTTTATTTATTTATTTATTCACGCCTAGAAGGCTTTTACATGTTGATACATTTATCACATAGTTTTACAAGGGAATACAATAATGTACACATAAAATAATAAATAGTTGTAAAAGAAGTAAGTAGATACAATATAACAGTATGTAGTTACAGCGTAATTATCACAATGAATAATAGTTTATCCTGTGGTTACATTATAACAGCAGGTTGTACAAAAGAGTATAAGAAGTAGCTTAGCGCATAATATAATAACATAAAAACATTTTAATACAATTTTTTTAAGAGTAACTTATAAAAGTACAGTGCATTATAGTTTGATAATGCCTTCGGAAGGCGAAACATCTGTCACGATTAATAATAATTTCCTAGCAGAATTTTTTTTTACAAATAAACCGCTGTATAACATATATAATAAATTTAAAAACTTAAAATTAAAATTGAATTCTACGAATTGAATTTTAACACAAAAAATGACGGTATTCTTGGATTGGCGTTATCTGCGTCATAAGATTTCCATGCGGTGGCGGAGAAGTGCTCTCAAAGAGTGCAATCGTCCGTCCATGAACAGTGAAAGTAGGACCCTTTACAGAAAATAGTAATAAAATCAAATTCGTTAAGTAATAGGGACAAGACCAAATTATTTTACAATTATAAGGCTCTAAGATAGGTCTGTAATTGCGGCCTGTATGATTCACAACCAATAGAAATCAACCCGATATTATATCAGAGTATAAAAATCTCATTATGAAGCTATCAACATCGACAGTTTAATCTCGTTTCAGTTTCTTTTTTGGCGACCGAAATTTACAATTACGGTTCCTTTTAGCCTTCCATGAATCCTGTAATTTAGGAGCCTTTCAAAGTGAAACACTTAATTTTTAATCAGACTTCTGAGGGAAGGCATCAGGGATGGACCGCAGAGTTTTTAAAAAGAAAATTGGACGACTTTTTTCTCTAACTTTAATAGCGTTTTTTTCTCTAACTGATAAAAGGATAAAAGTTTAATACCAAACTCGTACAAATAGAAGATGCCTGCCTGTCTCAACATTTGTGTTTATGTGATGAATCATTTTATCGGATAATACGACGCTGTTTAGCTGATATGCTTTGGATATGAGGCGATGCAATGCAAAGTAATGTAAAATCATGTGTTTTTAGTTATTAAAATTTGATGGCTTAGAAATATCATCAGACGATTTATTTAAATATTGGAAGTAGAATACACCTTGGCCTCTGGTTCAAGCGGTATCTCCTACTTGCGAACCTTTTTGGAAATTGTAATATTCTTCATTGTGGCAAATAAGTTTGACGGAAAGACAATATAATATTTATGGCCGAGTGTTACAAAATAAAATGAAATACGCATTTGATTCTTTTTGCTTAAATCGAAACATGCGGACGGTGTTAAGAGGAACGGCTGCGCGGGCTGCTTCATACAAAACTTACTTATTGATTAGAGGCCAAATACCCGCCCAAATTTAATGAGATATTTTTTTATCAAAAGGGATAGTAAATATCTAGTAAGGATGAACAGTATTTTTTTTATTTTTGTTTTAATTTAGAAAATATAAGCCACAAAAATGACAAATTATTCATATTTTTAGCTGCAACTTTGGAAAATATTTGTGACTAAATAAATACTATTTTTGAAAAAAATCTCCATCATACTACCTCAGGAATATGATGAAGTATATAATAAAATTTTAATGACTACTGAAAATAGTTTAATTTGCGTCAAAATTTACTATTTAGTTAGCGACAAATTCAAGTTTAATTTCACCTATTTTTTGTTTGCGACGCTCTCGGACTTTTTTTGTTAGCGGGGGGAAAGGGGAATCGGAATCAGGTACGGGGGACGGGGATCGTATCGCTATAGAATTTCAATCTATTCGACACCTGCATAAGGAGTGGATGATTTCGTTTTTACGAAATGGATTCTGTCACTCCTATCGGAGGTTGAACAGCACCGTTGTTGCACCAAGTGGAAGATCCTTGTAGTATCGCCTCTGTGATAAACCACCGTTCGGAATAATGTTATCTTTGGTGACATGAAATTGTCAAAGTTATGTATTTAATTTCGATATCGAAAACTTACCTATTTTCAGCTAGTAATGTCAATATCATTGTGATTTGTACGTCAATATGTTTTTTTTTTAATTATAAGTTTTAATTTTTTTTCTGTGATACCACACAAGAGTACCAGCTGCTCCCAACCGTCTGGAGCCAGTGATCTTTGTAATCTCCCAATGGGGTATTTTGTGAGGCTGAAAGAATCGAGGAGGGGAGAGAGATGGGGCAGAGGAAGGTTGGGAAGTACCTGGATATTCAGATTTGGTCATCAAACACGGCTAAAGCCATTTCAAGTAACGTTTTGATTCTAAATAGTGGTCTTTCACCAGGGCGATACTGACAGTATCTACCACTCTATTTTTAATGAAATAAAACAATTTTATCAAATAAAATTTACTTGACCCCGCCGGGATTTGAACCTGCCACCTCCGGATTCGTAGCAAAAGGATCGTAACCACTCAACCATGGAGATCGTCAGATTATTTTTGTGTATCTTTTATTTTGGTTTTATTTTTTTATTTTTCACTAAACCAAAACTATGAATCCTGTAAAAAAACATATGTTACTGGATTATTAACACTTACGTACTTCCCAGTACTATTTTTTTAAAATTTGATCATGTTAATACTCAGTAAATATATATTGGAAAACAATAAAAATATGAAAGTGAGACGTAATATTCGTCTATTTTTTTTTATTTCTTTTAAAAAAATGTATTAATACATAAAAGACAGGAAGTAAAATACTTTCATGCTTCCTCTGCCAGTTCCATGGTTCACTGCCATACATCAGCGTATAATTAAATTCAGGTAGTACCATTTATAACGTTTTTTCGTTGCCGAGACTAGATTTGTTAATAATATTGTTGAAGATCAGAAGAAGTAAGTGCGTAAAGCTAAAAGTAAAGTAATTATATTTTATAATTTCTTCAAATGATTGATAACTTTGTGGCATCATTATTAATTACATAATTGAAAATACACTTTGTATATACCACTTTAATTAAAATATATAAATATTTCTACATGTTTCGATAGCAATGCTTTCAGGAATAAATGAATACTAAAAAATAATTTCAAGTATAGAAAAATGATAAAAAATTCAAAACATTAATTAAGAATATACAAAGTATGACCATAAACAAAAATGAATCAAAATAGGTAAGTAACAGATCAAAAATGTTAATGACAAAATAATTATAAAACATTGAATAATACATTTAAATTAGAAATATAAATAAAAATTATTATTTTTAATATTAATATGAAAATAAATTTAAGAGATAGCTATTTTTGAAAAATAATTATTTTTTAGTATTCATTTATTCCTGAAGATGATAGCATTGCTATCGAAACATGTAGAAATATTTATATATTTTAAGTAAAGTGGTATATACAAAGTGTATTTTCAATTATATAATTAATTATATTTTAACAAATCGACCCCTCGGAATAATAAATTTCCACCTGACACGGCAATCTTATGCGATAATGTGTTACCTTTTATAAAGCACATTATCGCATAAAATTGCTGTGTCAGATGGAACCTTGTTATTCCAAGGGGTCGAAATACCGTCGAACATGTTGAGCAAAATATGACTTGGGACCCCGGAAAATGCTTGTCAACCCGCCCCTATCACAGACTTATCTCTGATGCCTACGTTCGTGACAGTCTGTCGGCGACAATCACAGAGGCCGTTAGCAGTTCAGATTGGATACCGGGTTTGACAGCGACCCGTCTATCTTGCCAGATTGATGAAACGAACTGAAGTAAAGAGATGCTTAGAGATGTCGGTAGTGTAGGAATCTTCTTTGAAGGAAAATTGAGAAAATACTTGTAAAATTTGAAGTACATTTCATAATATGATGCTGGTAGTTACTACCAGGTTTTTCCCGAGTTCCAAAAAGCTCGCTACTTATTGTAAAATATGCGATGGTCTCTCAACAGGGAGATACAAAAAGTACGATACAAATTTACCAAATTGTGTTTTATTGATAAAACACGTTAACATAATCATTATAAAGACTGGTAGAAAAGTTAATATATGTCCAACATAAATTAAAATCTGTTACTATCTAAATTGCAAATAAATTCGGGTAGAATCTTGCAGCCATAGAAAGAGAGAAGCCGAAAATATATGTCAATTAATTGAATATGATATATAAAAGTTCTTAAATAATTAAAGTACGATATGGATAATAGTGACAGAAATTAATAATGTGGCCTTAGATTAGTTGAATAATAACGCTGGTCCCGGATAGACCACGAAGTCCTGAGTTTGACTCCCAGATGCGACCGTTATATTTTTATTTTCGGTTTCACATTTCATTAGAGATTTGTTAATATTCTTTTTGATAATTAAAAAAAAAATACAATGAGGTTCATAGGTTTCAAGTTTGACGGTCTCCATGGTCGAGGGTCAAGGCAAGGTTCTCGACTACGAATCCGAAGGTCGCGGGTTCAAATCACGGCGTGCGCAAGTAAATTTAATTTAATTAATTTGTGCTGTTTCACAATTAATTCATTTAAAAATAATATGTAGTATATTTGCGCACGTTCCAGAGTGGAAGATACTTACAGTATCGCCCTGGTGAAGGACCACCATTCAGAATTGTAACGTTGCTTGAAACGGCTTTTAGCCGTGTTTGGTGACCAGATCTGAATAGCCAGGCATTTCCCCACCTTCCTCTTCCCCTTATCCTTCCCCTCCCCAATATCTTCAGTCTCACAACAGTCCCCAATTGGGGATGCCATAGTCTCACTGGCTCCAGACGGTTGGGAGCAGTTGAGACTCTTGTGCGGTATTCATATAAAAAATAAATATAAATTCCGATAAAAAACGGATAATAAAACTTTTTGTTTCTATTTCGCCGGAATTCGAACTAAAGATCTCCGGGACCTGATGGATTTTGCTGCTCTTCCATGGAAGTCGAACTGTCTCCGACAGTCGAGATTCAGATGGAGTCTCCGGTATACTCTCGAGTTCAATTCACATTTAAAAAAATACACGACATGTCAAACTTAGGTATTATATACTCACATGTTTTTAAATTATTAAAAATGTTTTTTTTTCTTTCACAGGAGTTGGAGTTAAGGATAGAAACTCAAAAGCAAACTCTGCAGGCCAGAGACGAGAGCATCAAGAAACTCTTAGAGATGCTGCAAAACAAGGGGATGGGTGAGTTTCCAAGATAATTAAATAATCTTACAAATGTTAACATTTGCCAGTTAATATCATGTTGTCTAAATATTGACCAACAGATCAAAGGTTAACTAACTATATTTACTCTCCGGGAATAATCATTTCTCAATAACGCTTTATTTTAAAAAAAAAACTTAATAAATTAACTAGTTACCTTGGTTTACAATAATGTAAGAGAAACCTAAAAACAATAAAACATCATCAGTAAGTCTTAACCCGTTTGCTAGACAGATACTCGCAATAAAAAGTTAAAATATTGAGTGCTTAAAAACCGTTCCTAAATGACAAACACTTTAATAGAAATATACCTGAAAGTTACACGTAAATCTTTTAAATGCATTTTTATTAAGTAAAAACAGATCGGTTAGGCTTGAGATTGGAATTATTTAACGTATTTGTACATGTTTTCACATTTAATTTAAAAAAATACAATTAAAGCCTTTTTTAAAACTTTATTGGAGCACCACTTGAATAAGAAAAGTTAATAATATTCTGTTCGTTTTAAAACTTTTCGTGATTTTGCTAAATTTGCCCATAAACTTCATAAAACCGCGATAACAAAATATAATCAAATTTTAATCTTAAATCAAAAGCAAAAAATCGGAGGACCGAAGTAGCGAAAATTAAAGCTATGAAACATATTAAAAAAAAATAATAACAAACATTTTAAAAAACAATCAAAAATAATAAATACGTAATAAAAACCTTATTTTCGGTAATTATGGTTCAAGTCACGGGGGTGAAAGTTATTTTAGGAATGTTGGTTATTTTGGAGAATGAACGTAGTTATTACTCGTCGAAAAACTAATTAATAATGTCATACCGTATAAAACACATCTCTTTTCTTTTCTCTGGTAAAGGAACGAAGAAGATTTTGTAATCGCATATATACAGGAAAAATTACATTTTCAATATTTCAACGCGTACAAACCAACGGACAGGAGCTTAGGATTGGAGGCAACAAAGCTCGGAATAAATAATCCCGACTCGGTTACTGTAAAATGGTGTTAAAAATATGATTTAACTGGGGGTATTCGGTTTAATGGCGTGTGACTAACGCCAGCCGCGTTAATTCTGCATTAGGGAAACTCGTAAATCATCTGTTATTTTTATGCGATTCCACTTCTAAGCTTTAGAAACACTTTAAATAAGAGAAGCCCCCAAGCAAGTAAACCAAATAGTTCAAAAATTTCGAAGTTTTCGTAACACGTTGTATGCATTTTATTGCATAAGGTGAGACCAATTGGCAGTTTCTGCCAAACAACGGATATTCTCTGGCCGTTTAGTTTAATTCGTGGTATAGCTAAATCGGTGGTTAATAACAACAATTCAAAATTTTGCAAGAAAGGTTAAAAATTTGATGATTTTAAATATTCTACTTCTTGCTGAGAAATCCAATTTTCCTGATCCTCTACTCCCCACGTTCTCTGCATGTGATGCTTGATCAGCTCAACGTATCGCTGATCTTCCTTCGCTTCTTCTGCCTTTCACTTTGCCGGAGACCATGAACTTCTCCAGGAGCAAGTGTTCAGTTTGGGGAATGACATATCCGAATACTCTCAGGATATGTTGTTGGCAGATAGTTGATAGCCTGTTTTGGATGCCGAGCTCTTCTGGAATTGCTAAAAGGGTGCAACGGCTGTCCATGGAACCCTGCGCATTCTTAGACAATATTTCGAGAGCGTCCATTCGTTTCCATTCGTTGGTCTTTGTTTCCACACCGTATAGAATATGGGGAAGATCAGTGGTCGGACGAGTCTCATCTTATTGTTCTTCAATATGCCTGTTTTACTTTACTTTATATATAGGGTCCTTTGTCTTGCAAATTCACCTTTTTACTTTTGATTCGCATCCACTTATACGTAAACGTAAGTTTACGAAGTCATTGATCTTTTCTGAGTGCATACGAGACTTTGTTCTTACAGGGATGTCTTACAAAAGGTTTTTAAATTTTAGGACAGGTGTTACACGACGATTGAATAATTTACCATAGAGTTAAACTACCATTTTATCAATACCACCAATTAATTCTCAATAAATCGTCACCCTGACAAATAATATAACATAGGCACAGATATCTTTGTTTTTAGCAATTCACATACATAGGATAATGTATAATGAAAAAGTTAGCTCAAAGCATTTTTTACCTTTATGGCCGCATTTCATTTTGATCTTCAGAATTGGAAGCCTCCAGAAGCCGACGGAAAAAAAGAATATGAAACGTGTTTCGCTTATTAATATTCCAGAAATAGAAGGCAATTTAATTTTGGGAAAGGAAATAGGTATTATTTATTCCTCTTTTGTGGCATTTGGTGTATTTGTCTTTCGTTAATGAAAGAGAGAGAGATATCATTGCCTGAATGGAATATTCTGGATGTGAAAGTTGGGGCAAAGCAGATATTTCACGATTTAAACAATTTTACATCAAAACCACGAAAATTCAGGAAATTCTAAAGATGTTTCATGAATTTATGGTAATTTTTCTGCCTTGTACAAATAAATTATATTACGGTTGAAATATAATTTACAATATTTTTAACGTATAAAGTTAAGTGTTTTTCTGAGAATTTTTATTATATATTCATGAAGTGAAACCACCAAGTAATATTATTAAAATAATATTTCTTCAACTCACACAAACGGTAAAAGAGACTTTCATAAAATAAATAGACGCTTTAATGTTAATAAAGTTCTTAAACGTTCGCCGAATTTACGCCATTACAAACTAAGAAAAGCAAATGATTTTTTTTACATCTATTTGCGTTTGTATAAAAAAAATGTTCGCGTTAACGTACCAGATATTTTGTGAACACCATATAAAACTAGTTTAACTCGTAATATAAGTAGAAAAAATGATAATGGTAGGTTCATGCTGTACATTTTATCAAAGAATATTTAAAAATCTAATAAATAATCCAATACAATTGGAATCTGTACTCGCTAAGCTACTGCAAGTAGCTTGTCAGCAGAAGCTTCCTTCAACAATTAATATATAATACAATAATAAATAATAATTAATCATACAATTAAACCCATAGATGTCGATATCTATTATATTCGGTACACACAATTTCGACTGTCCTAAAACTGGAAATCGTCCTAGTTGGACAGTCAAAGCATTGTTTAAAATATTACATTTGTATTTTTTGTATTAAATAAAAAAAATGTATAAATAAATAAAAAATAAAAAAAATAAATAAATAAATAAGTAAGTAAGTAAGTAAGTAAATAAATAAATAAATAAATAAATAAATAAATAAATAAATCAATAAATAAATTAATAAATAAATACATAATAATAAATAAATAAAAATAATGAAATGAAAAACTGAAACTTTGTTTAAACCACATTTATTTTATACGCCTACCAGTTTCAGAACATCCGTTCCATCGTATAAATTAAACGTGGTTTAAACAAACTTTGAGTGTTTCATATGATTATAATGAATAAGCACAAAGTGATAGCTTCATACAATAGTAATTATAAAAATGTCCATAGATGCCATACAATTAAGGAGACCATCGTATTTGTTTTCATCAGAGAGAATTTCGTCATAGAGCAACTGTTTTGAATTCGTATCGCAGCATGTTAAATATTAATGGTATAATAGATTCAAAGGTTCGTTGACCATATTTATTTTGAAACATAGTTGCCATCATTTGTTACGACACGATCAAAAATCTTTTTTAGGGGTTTTTATAACGCCTTCATTATAAATCTCTCCTGAAGTGTCGCGGTATAAGCGTCAAATAATATATCCGCGTATTCGCATTTAGTACATTGTAAGTCAAAGGTTAACATAACTCAATTAGTTGAACTTACGGCCTTTAGACCTACAAAGAATTTGGCCCCATTGTCCCGTTGAACAATTCCCCTAGTTTTAGCACCCGGTCTAGGAAGTTTATGGTCAATGGCAAGTTTGAGTAGGATCTTAGAATTTAACCCATCGCCGTCAAGTTGACGTATTATTACGCCCTGAACAATCTCATCGAAACCAAGTCAACAATTGGTTTCCTTGTCGTAAGTAATTAACTTTTACTCGTAAAAGTACGTCTGGACGTAATATTAATTTTACTTATCGCTGCCTAACTCTCTTTAATGAATTCACTATGTTCCCATTACCTTGTTGTATTTACTATCTATTATTATTATAATATATGTTAATGTTGTCTCCCTCTCACACAATAATTTCCTATTGTTGTCTCTCCCTAATATTTTCTTCTCTTTTCTCTCTCTTTTGTATTCTCTCTATTTCAATCTATTGTATTCTGTAACTATTCATGGTTTATAACAAAGTGTCTTTGACAAAATTAATTAAGATTTTATAAATTACCATAATAATAAATAATGAAAGGTAAAAAAAGCACTACAAATATCTTTTAAATTCATTTTAATAAACAGATATAAGATTGAAGCAATGAACATTTACACCCGTTCGACAAACTACAAAAAAGTAGTTTATCGTGACTTTTTGAATTGTATTTTTTTCTGTTGTAAAATTAAATAAAAAAAATAATAAAAAAATAAATAAAAAAATAATAAAAAAAACCCAAAACTTTTTATTAATCTCCTATTAATAATTCGTTTATCAAAATTGTAAATTAATAAATTAAAAATAAAAAAATAAAAAGTACGTTGGTTTTAATGAAACGTATAATACATAAGATCCAGCTAAAAAATCAATTAAAACACTTAACAAAATAATTTAATACCCCACAGAACAAACATTATAAAAAAAACAATGATTTTAAAAAAAAATGCAATCAAACCTCAAACCGGTCAACAATTTAATTCAAAGCATTTAATAGTATCTATTAAGTAGTTTATTTGTCTAATTCAATAATAAAAATAACACATAACCAATTTTTGTAGCCTAATACACCCATTGGAAATAGATTGTAAGACTATACTTTTAAACAAACGTTTTAACGAATAAGTAAAATGTAAGATGTTCAAATAAATGTTAATAAATAATGGATTAAACTACACTTATATGATGTAAATAATAAAATCTTATACACGGTGTCCGGAAAAAAGTTTTATAATCGGAAACTGGTGAATCTTCGTCACATTTGGAGTCGATTTTGCGGTATACCTTTTTTTGATCTGAGCTGTCGTTCTCGAGTAAATCAAGTACGAAGTTAGAATTTTTTAATATTCGGTCAACATTGGGTGTTTATTGTCTTTTGAAAGGCACCGAAACGTAAACCCTGCTCCAATAATTTTTCAACCTTTCAGATTATTTAAAAATATATATTTAAATATGTATATATCGAAATGTTTGAGTGGATATTTAAAATAAAAATTTATGTTTTATATGTGATGTAGATTCACCAGTTTCCTGATGGTACTACTAGATTCCAGATACTGTGTATACTATAAGTAAACATTGAACAGATGTGACTTACATACTTACCTTTAATATCGTTTATTTTAGTTAAAAGTGTATTCATAAAATAGAAGATTTTTATTAACCTTTTTTTCTTGATATCCCTTACTAATGATATAATAATTTCAACGCTTCTAACATGTTTCTTTTTCGCTTACTCCCATTACTTTCAGGCAAAGAGGAAGAGAGACAAATGTTCCAGCAAATGCAAGCGATGGCACAAAAACAGGTGTTTACCATTATGAGTTTTTCTAGAAAAAAAATCTTGTGATGTGTTTTTAAGAAACCAAATTGCATCGTAGTAGTAGTACTTTGTATGTTGCAGTATAAATAAAAAAGAAAGTTTCACCCATAAGAAATATAAAACAAAGTTGTTTTATGTTTTTTGTAAGAATTCACCGGAGAAATTGGTAAATGCTTGCTTACTGATTTGGACTGGAATAGTAGAAGAAACTTGATTTTTTTATTTTATTTTAGAATCTACTGCAACGTTTTTATTTTATATTTCATTTTCTTTGCATCGATGAAATGATCTACCCAATACAAAACATAAAATCAAAAGATGTTATTTCTTAAATTAGGAAGATATTTCATAATTTCTTGATTTCATATTTTGTATTGGAAATCTATGTAGAATGCTTTAAACATGTTTAAATGAACCAACTGTAGGTATCAACATATTTATATGAATACGTAAATAGTTATATTCTGAAAAACATTGAATGAGGGTTTTTAATATGGTAATAATATTTTAAAACTTTTATTGAGTAAACCACATGCCTTTTCACCACTATATTATGATGCTGTTATATGTACGATATATAAGATCAAGGAATTTATTTTTGTTTGAAATAAACCATTCATTGGGATATTTTTATGGTCAATATGTATTCATTTTCGTGATACATGATTTGAGTGACCAGTTCAGGCACGGGGGCTACATCGAAGCCCGAGTAAAGTTAGCCTCTCATAAGTTGGGCGTACTGTACAGATCCCGCAGATACTTTAATAGTACATAATTGCTGACCCTGTACAAATAGCAAGTGCGCCTCACTGTTGAACATGGTAGCCACTTCTGGTCTGGAGCCCCAAAACCTGACTCTGCTCAGAAACGGACCGTCCGTTTGATAGATTCGCCTATCTTAAAAAACGAATCGCAATCTTTGGAGAACATTGCAAAAATGCTGTCCTTGTTCTCCCGGTATTTCAATGGATGGTACTCTGAGGAACTAGCGTTATTGATCCCTTCGGCAGCGGTGTATAGTCGGGAAACACGCCAAACGCGCGCCCAACATTTGTACATGCTTAACATTTGTTACATAAGAACAACTCGTTCTTGAGTTCAACAGCAAGGCTGTGGAACGACTTGCTGACCCATGTGTTTCCTCCCTCCTACAACATGGGTTTCGTCAAGACTCATGTTCACTGCTTCCTCCTCAAAAAGACCCTTCACACAGCATCCTCAAAAATGACATAGGCTCTGAGGGAAATTATTATCCTCAGGACCTCCCGTGTGGAGTTAATGAAAAAAAATTAGAACATCATTGTAAACCGGTACGAATTTGTTCCATTGATGTAGACTCATTCAAAGGCAACCGTTATACAAAAAAAAACAAAAAGGATGAATTATTTCTTAACGTTTAAAAGCACCCTATATAATTAAATCTTCACTTTCATAAAAAATTAACGTCGATTTTTAAGTTAATGTATTTATTATGACAACGGTATTCTTCAATAACTCACCGCTGAAAAAACTTCGAAAATTATTGTTAGGGAATAAAAACAAACAAATCGAAAAGGAAAGTTTCGAAAACCTGTAGAATTTTTACCTTTTTATGCATGTATTTAAAAAAAATGTTAAAATTACTGTAGATAAGGGTCTATATTAATATAAACACAATTTTCTTTGAAAAAAGTTAACCTTATGTTCACTTAACCCTTTGCAAACTTCAATGGTAAGTTTATTAACCACTGGACTGTAATGGGTAAAAACTAATTTTTATCTCAAAATTTTTTTTTTGTGAAATAGAACTTATGAAATAATTTAGATTATTTTATTTTAGGTACAAATCCTGTTCTAGAGGAGATAGCAAACCTTCAGGCTAAATCTTTGAATACTAGGTTACTCGAGTTCGAGTCCCGCGCACTGCATCTGTCTTTGAAAAACCAAAAAGAAGCCGCTGCCTTTGAGTTGCCAGTTTTGAACAGAAGAGTGGGTTCAAATTTTCGATTTCCTTTTTAATGATTTCTTAAATACACTAACAAGGCTAACACAAAACGGCTTGGATCTGCAGGAAAATCATAGTATGGCTTTTGCATATTCGTGACTTCATTTATTTCTAAAACATATATAACTGGTCAAAAAATTAACACATAGAGTTAAAAATCATTTATTATCATGTAACAAAATAATCACCAACATAAAAAAAATTATCTTAATATTAAGTGGTTGAGAGGTAAGGTCCTCGAATCAGAAAGTTACAGGTTCGAATCCTGGCATGCGCGACTAAATTGTATTTCAATATTAAGATAATACTAAAAAAATCTCAAATGAAATCTGAAACAGCAAAAGACACAGAATATAAAAATGATAACGATCGCATCTGGAAATCGAATTCTGGACCTCTGTCTTAGCTGGACTAGCACTCTAACTACTGGGTTAATGAGACCAAATTACTTACCGTCATTATTATTGATATCATTCCTAAATTTAAAAAAAATTACCAATACAAATCGAACAGGTACATATTTATCGAAATCTCGTGTAGACTGTGACATTCCTGTCGTTTTGAAGGTTAAGTGTCCAAAATTTCATCAAGCTCTGAATAAACCTGTAGATTTGTATACAAAACAAACAAACACCGGACACTCTTCTTTATATGTATATAGATAAATTAATTTTCGATATATGTTTGCTTTTTAATCATATCCTTACTATATGCCAAGCAAGTTAAAAGTCAGTTGTCCTTTTTTTTCCAGATTAATTATAACTTTCAGGTTACTCTTTTTGAACAACATATTTACAGACTTTAGTAGAAGTTGAACATAATCTTCCGTATTTAATTGACCACAATTTTGTTGAAACGTCACAGGAAAAATTTCCCAACCAAATCAAACACACACAGCCAACATTTACAATGCCTTGAAATTGCGTGATGTTTATCATGACAACATAACAGAAAATCAATAATTACCTACAAAGATTTCTCATTTTATTTCCCGTACAATGTTCCGTACTGTAAATTTACGGTGTTAAAACCGTAACATTAATTGATTCAAAAATGTAAAATGTCAGATGAATGGTATTAAATAAATTTATCAATTGAAAAAAAAAAACACAAACAATTTTTTAAATAAGCTGTAAATATTTTTAAAAAATATATATGCTATTGAATTGGATGTCTTCTTTTCAATCAATTTCAACACTAGTAGTTGTAACTACTACTAGTTGTAATTACTATTTTCATAAACTTATGCGAGACATTTAACCCTTTGAACCGCATATAATTATTTTTACCCTAAACGTATAAAATTACTCGTGACGCGTAAACGGCTAACTTTAGTTTTGAAATCGCTTTTGATATTTTGCGCAACAGGAATTTTATTTCCTAAATTGAATAACGATCCAGCAAGTATTCTGTCAGGGTTAAAATATTTTAAAAGTCTCTTTTATTATTTTTTTTTGGTTATGTCTATAACCTAAGTTAAGTTTATAACCAAAAATCATGTACATTTTTACCGTTCGCATTTACTCCATAATATAAGTAAAGAAATGCGCATATTTGCGTGACGAACACGATACACATTAGAAAAAAAGCATTATTGATAAGCTCCATCAATGTCAAAAATGTTTTTCTCCGCTTTTTACTAGATGTTAATCACGTTTAGACGTGCTTTAGAAATATATCGTTTGGGAAATTTGGCAAATTATGAAATGTATTTTATCGTTCTGGCGATTATTTTTATACACAAAGCATTTACAGTAATTCTCCACCACGTGCACTGATGCATAAACACATAGTTATGTATTCTTATTGCAAGTAGTTGCTAACTATCATTTTCCAGAAAAATAAACTTACCGTTTACATTTAAGGGTTAACGAAGTATTTCAATCCTTATTTGGAATAGTGTAAATGTTTTTAAAACCGTTTTTGTACATCATTTTATTTTACAATAACCTGCAAACCATGTCTTCGTCAAAGCAGTTAAGTTAATATCTGTTTAAATCTGCTCTAACGATGTCATTTTTGTTTTTTGTTTTGTAATGAAATAATTTGATGAAAATTTAAAAAAAAAAAAAAAAAATTATTACTCCTTTCAAAACACACACCATTTCGTCTTTCTTGAAATTCGTCACTACAAGTATCCGTCGTTTGTTTCTAATATCGATAAGTTTGAATATTTCATGGGAGTAGCTCATTAACGTGTGCCGGGGCCGACCGATTTAGCTCACACACTTGCTTGAACCGATATTGAATTGATGGGTCTAGTTTGATAGTTGGGTATTTCGTTGATACTCGGTGATACAAAGTACAGCCAAATTTCCCGACGATACCACTTGAATGTTGAATGCACCACGTTAGATATATCTGTCACCCTGTCTCTAGCATTCCTGTCTATCGCCTGTCTCTATCGCCTGTGCCTATCGCCTATCGCCTGTTACACCCATCGTCCCCGCACGCTGCCTAACTGCCCACTGGCTAACGAGGTACGGGGTCCCCTGGACGGGTGTGGGTATGTGATGTGCGATGCGTGGTGTGATCTGCGGCGTGTAGAGGTGGGGAGCTTCTCTATGTGTGCACTTGTCTTATAGAACTTCTCTAGTGTCACCCATACTTCTAGAGAACTATGTTATATGAAGCACCGATAAGTCGTGTCGTACAAGTACCTCTGTTAGTGAGAAATTGTCCATTTTGCAAGAGAAAGAATCGATTCTAGAACCTTCTGTGTTTGGCTTGTAATCCAAATTAGATGTTGACGTCGTTCAGCTTTCTAGACAATCATTTCATGCGGTCATTCATTATGCTACGCGATATAATTTATATCAAATCCGAGAGCATTATTCGAGACACACATTCGATCAATTACCAACCAAAACTTTGCAAGAAAAAGCGCAGAAATGAAATAGAAAGGACCGAGGGATCGAGTATCGAGTAGGGATTGCAGGAGTCTTGCATAGAAGCCGATGTAACTAGAATGCGGATGGACAATGTCAAACTAACACCGAGAGTTAGTTTGGCGAAAGAAATGTCCGCGCGGGCGGGGGAGGGGCGGCGGCGGGGGGTCTTTCTTTCGTCAAACTAATCAGCGACACTTGCTAGGCCGCGCCCCTTACCCTGTCTGTGCCCCGCAGGAGTTGAAGGCCACTAACGAGACCCTAAAGACCCTGCAGCTCCAACTGGAGAAGGCCCTGCACGGCCAGACGCTCTACCAGCTGGGCTCGGGCAACAGCACCATCACGGCCATCCTGGAGACCAAGGACGCGCGCATCGCCAACCTGGAGCGCGAGGTGGCGCTTCTGGAGGGGGAGGTGCAGCAACTGTCTCTCCTGAGTCCAGCCTTCCATCAGCCGGCTGGCATGGGTTTGCAGCCCACTCAGCTGCAGATGTTGCAGAGTCTCTACCAGTCTCCCGCCCTCCCGTCACTCCCTCAGCACACCCACCCTCACACCCACCCGCCACACCACCTTTCCTCCTCGCCCATGCTGCACGCCTCGGACCCGCTGCTCATGTACGCTAAACACGACGGTAGCCTTAAGCGACAAGTAAGTTTTTTGCTCAACAACGTGCAGGTGAAGAAAGATGGCCAGATGAGTGTTATCATGTGAACAAACGAACACCCGCAAACGATACAAACAAACTTAACGAACAAACAAACGTGTCATCTAAAATCTAACCAATTTTGGACGTCATTTTACCAATAGTGTGGAGAACGTCGAAGTAGCCCGTTGAAGTATCAGATATGATTTAAAATTCTCCAGGCCGAGAGTTTTGTGTTGTTTGACTTTTGGTGTTTTATGTGTTCCTTTTTCTCTTCCAACTCGAGCCAACGTTTCGGATCTTACATCTGCCTTGATGATGAATACTGAAAGGTTGTTTAAAACACGACGCATCTTAAAACCAGAAAGGACAAACGACATCACATTTTAGTACCATTTAACACTTGCAATATTCTGCGTTGAGTTTCGCGCAGTTTAAACGGTTTTAGGCCAAGCAATTCACTTTTGTTCCGGCGTTTCGACGAGCTCCACACCCTCCGGATCGCGTTAATCCTTTTGATTTAGGGAAGTGTAAATGTAATAAATGTAATTGTATAACCATTAGAACGATAGTAATGACTATTATTCTCATTGTGATGATATTAGAAATTTTTATGTAAATAAATAAGTTTAAATGTTACATAATTTCAACGATGAAATTTAACTAACTCTTGACAATAAAAATATCATATGTAATATCTACGTGCAACGTACATCTCAAAATGTTCATATTATCAATGTCAATTTGTGTAAGCTAAATTTCTAATGTTTTTGGAAGCTTTTTGGGAATTTTGTTGCAAATATATTAAAATTACGTTAACCTTATCTGACTCTTTGTAAATTCAGGGACTAAAAACGTAACATTTTTGTCCCATCGTTATAATATTACGGTTATCCTTTCCAGCGCTCATAAAAGTCGTTTAAACTAGAAATCGATAAAACCATACTTGTATAAAATTCAATTCGGTTAAACTCTTAACTTTCGGGTAAAGTGCGGTAAAATCCAGGACATTTTATACCGAAAATTTCCAAATTGCGTTTACGTTTTTGGTCCCTGGTGATGTTAGATTAGGTTTTTTTTTGTTAAAAAATATGTTAAATACATTTTAAGTCTCCATTATAAAGTAGCGAATTTGTTATTTGTACCGGCCAAAATGATACAATCGTTCCAAAGTAAATATTAAACATTATCAGTAACAGCATTAAATCTTTAAAATATCATTAATTTTCATATCAAAACTATCTTTCAAAGTAATCAAAACGAATTTATTAAACTAATTTCTTATTTTGTAAGGTTTTTTGGTGATTTTATCAGAAAATCACGTTTAAAATTAAATTCGATCACAAATACATAGAGTTATCGTAGAGTCTTCAATGCGTTGTATAAAAGTGTTATTTCAATTTACTAAAGTGCTTTAATTAATATTTAAAACTATTTACCACTCGTTGTTCATTAGTAACGCACGAAAGATAAAGGCTTGAGAGAAATAAACATAATTATATTATTTCTTATCGTATTTCGCACGGATAAAACACGAATGGTAAGTTTTATAACCTTTTTCGAAGGGTACGATATTAAAGTAATATATTCTAAATCTATGTATTATCGTAATATAAAATCGCCATGTAAATTCAATATTCTAGATGATCGTCCCTTATTCGTGTGTTCAACGATTGCTTATACAGAATTTAAGCCAAATTATACATTAATTAAATCTAACTATTAACTATTCGTGTATATTTAAATATACGCTAAATTAATAGTTCAGTCCCAAAAATATGGTAAGATCTCGGAAATGAAGGGTTAAGTTTTCTAAGTTATTTTTTCCGGCTTATAAATCAATCAATAAGTCTTATGATAAGATTATCAAAATTGTGATCAGATGATTTATATTTGAAATTTATAAAAAAAAGGTATTCAATATATTTTGTGATAGAGATTTAAAAATATTATATTTTAATAGCATTATTTTGGTTCGATGAAAATCGTGATATTATATATTTCTCTTTAACACGCAATTAAATCGCGTCTCTTCAAAGTCAAACCTGATAATATTCATAAAAAAATATTGTTCAATCAATGAAATATTTTGTTTGTATGTGAATCGGATATTAATTTGTAGTTATATCAATTTTACACATCGGAGCAACGATTAGTTCCAAATGGGACAAACTTGTCCCACAGTGTTAAATCAATCTAATTTAAAGAAATAACGATTGAAAGAAACTGATATTTTGAAAAGTTACCATCCCGGATTGATAGTTTTATTTTTTAAGTCGCCGAGATCGGTCAATATTTAAAATGAAATGAATCTAATTCATTTAAATCAACACAATATAGTTTGATGCTTTAAGTAGAAATACGTACTCTTAGTACATTTAACAGTAATAGAATAAAGACTATTTTATCTTAAAATAATTATTTGAAAAACCATTCCATCGCTGTAATATTTATTTCTATGTACGTGTAAGAAAATATCAGATTAGATTTAAATATATTTATTTGATATTTTTGAAATAATATCCAACGTAGAAAAAAAGAATAATATATTTTATAGAAAATATCCTATCTCCTGTTTTTTTTTAAAAAACCAAGTTAATTATTCCCTGTGCTAATTTAGTCATATCATAAATCATATATTTATTTCCTATTAGTGACCAATATACATTAACCTTTTCAGATCAATGTTACATTTTATCATTCACTCGAATAGTACAAAAATGTCCCATTGGTTTTGGAAGGGTTAATTAGATATTTAAGAATTTTGTCGAAGAAGTAGATCAGTAATTGATAGAGAGTGAATAATGTCAATTATTTAGTAGTTAACATTCGTGTGATCCAAAACTTAGTCTGAAATATGTTAAAAAAAAAGATTTGTTGAAAATTACTAAAGCTAGCGGCAACTTGGAGACAGCTTATTTAGAATTAGAAGAAGATTGTGTTCAACACCAAACTATGATTCGCTGTAAATATTCAACGATATATTTATAATTAAGCTAGTATTAAAAAATAAAATAAATAGAAATATAATTAACTATAAAACTAGGCAATTTTATGGTGCAGTAAATTAAGCATTGTTGTTTTTAACAAGGATTGAAATTTACTTAATTTCTGTGTTTATTTAATATTTTTTTAAATTAATAATTGATGTTTTCAATCATTCATCATGAAATGTTACCAATCATCGGTCACACCATCGTCATCTTGTCATCTTTCATCACTTCATGTCACTGCATTTATTGATTTACCAAGAGATACCATAATACCAGGAATCAAACTAGTAGATGTCATATAAATATGTTCTCTATTCGATATCATATTCATACTAAGTATAGGTATCACATTTAACCCATTACACTACGTGGTACACATTTGTACCATTTGTCCAATGGTACAAATGTGTACCAATAGATCGTAAACGGTTAATATATTATATAGTATTATGGTGAATACGAAATAAAGATACATAATTAATATGGACATCAAAGAGAAATATTTCAAATTTAAGTCATTGATAAACTCATTATTATATACTAATTTATTGCTGATATATTTAATAATTTGTTTAAAATTTTATTTCATGCGTGAGATTAATCTTAGTGGAACATTGCCGGGATTAGTTTAACTAATTTAACTATATATCACTATCACGAAACTATCTGAGAGATTTATGTTACCTAACGTGTGTATGTTCCCATAAGACGTAATCATCACTGTTTAGTAATCATTAAAGTTGTTGCAAGGCATTAGAAACTAAACCCGCATAAAATGATACTGGTAAGCATTAACACCATTGGACAAGTTTGTCCCATTGTATAAATGTTTACAATAGTAGAATTCAAAGATTTTAAATATAAATTTATAATATTTCTATTAAATGGTAAAATTTTTGAAATCGTCATAAGCTTTTCGCATTGAATTTAACAACCTAACATTTTTTAATCACCTTAACACATTGCTTTTGCAACGACTTGATTTAATAATTTCCTGCATGTTTTTACAGTTTAAAGTAGCTAAATTATTAATGTGTTTTTTCATCTTACAAGCCAAACATAAGATCATTTAATTTAGCTTGATGTTTAAAAATACTTTAAAAAAAATATTCCATATTTGCGTATTGGTGCTTTTCAAAGCATAACTCTTGACTTATAAACAGTAGACTTTTACAGATCACAGAATAAATGTATTTTTTCTTCTTATGTGTTAGAAGATTGGTAAAAAATTGAATTGGTTAAATATTCTTAATATTTAAAAAGTTTTAATAAGTTAAGTTTTAATTAAATGCTTTTGTTCCTAGTAACCAAGCGTTACTACAGAATCACAGTAAAACACATTTGAATGTCATGTAAAAAAAAAATATATATTTCACGAATTCGAGAACTTTGTCAATCTATTGTAGATTAGAAATGAAATTTTCTAAGAGTGTCGAGTTTTAAATGGCAATGTAGAAAAGTAGCAGCCTTCTGAGCACAGGACTTTGTTGGGACCAAACCTTAATGAAAATTAAACAAACACTTCCGAGGGTTCTTCAAATGTTCCCACTTACAACAGTTTAATGGGTGTTTCAAATTTGACTTCTCGGAAGCTTTACATTTGCCTTAGGAATCTATTAATATGACGGCTCATTACTTTGAGTTCCTTTTAATAAGGGGTGAAATAGCTACCTAAATAGGCAGTAAATTTACTCAGTTTTATGAACTTGTTGACAGACTTATTGGACAGACGATATACTCGTATGTAGTTTTCTATATAATTATGTTTAATGTACCCTTGAAGAAGTTGAACTCTTTTAATGAGATGTTTTGAAATTCAAATGTGGAAAATGAAAAGAGAAATTGAGTTCTCACACTTGAGTGTTAACAAATACAAGAAAATGTGGATAAGAATTAACACGACCCTAAAAACGGTACCCACAAAGATACGTAGATCTGACTGAGGTAATAAGTTGTTTCACCTATATGCAGTATTAATTATTCATGGTATTTTGTCATTTATTCGATGTTCACTGAGGCTATTGAATTAATATCCTATCAGCACACTTGTTTCATGTCCACTCCACAGCCCACTTGTTCAATGTCCAATGAGTGTACTTGTCCAATGTCCATTTAGCATACGTGTTCAATGACCAAGAAGCTTATTAGTATAGTGTCCATATAGCTCACGTGTTCAATGATGAATCAGTTTGTTTGTTCAATGTTCAAAGCCTTCAAGATAAGGGTGTTGTTATCGTTGAGACTAATTGTTCAATGTCCACTCAGCCATTTTGTTCAACGTCCAATTAGCCCACCAGTCCAAACCCAGCCTACGTGTTCAGTATTTAAACAATTTATACGTCTAATATCCAATCAGCCCATGTGTTCAATGTCCAAATAAGCTATTTTGTTCATTATACAATACATCTACTTGACTAAGATTACGTGTACAGTGATCAAACAGCCAATTCGTATGTTGTCCGATCATTCTACTTGTCCACATTCAATCTGTATACTTGTCATATGTCCAATCAGTCTACATGTCCAGTGTTTAATCGGTCTCTTAGAGAACAAAAAGATTAATTGTGTAAGCAAGTTCGCTGCGTAATATGTCAACTTGTCCAGTGGTCGCTAATGACCAATCTGCTTATTAGCTATTATCCATTCAGACAATTCGCTCAATGTCCAATCAGTCTTCTAAGATCAGTATTTTAGAGCATACTTATTCATCGGCCATTTAAGACTCGCCCTCTATCCCCACCGCCCGTACGCCGATACTAAACAGAGACCCCATCTTACCCCAAACGAACCTGCACGCGTCCTGGGAAATGGCGTGGTGCGGCCAGCTGGACGAATTCCGCGTGGAGATTCAGCGCCGGGACCAGGAGATCCTGGGCATGGCCGCCAAGATGAAGGCGCTGGACGAGCAGCACCAGGACTACCAGCGCCACATCGCCGTGCTCAAGGAGTCGCTCTGCGCCAAGGAGGAGCACTACAACATGCTGCAGGCCGACGTGAGTTGAAAGGAATAACAAAACATTTTACATTTTTGAAGCTTCAGAAAGAGAAAAATTTGTAAGAATTCATTTTAAATTAGATTTTTCTAGAGAAGGCTATTAAAAGCGTAGGCTTTGTTATAATACTTATAAAAAACATTTTGAACATTGTGAAAGTAATGGATGTTGTCGAGCCTACTAAAAACATTGCTTTGTTATTATTAATAAATACGTATTGAAAATTGTTGAAAGTTATCGTTGTTGTAGAGGAGGAAGCTTTGCTTTGATTTAATTGCCTTATTTTACATATTGAAAATTGTTTGAAAGTAATCAAGCTATTTAATACAAAGCAAAGCCTATATTGCCTTGCTTTGCTTTGTATTAAATTAAATAGATTATTTTTAATGCTCATAGGATGATAAAGCGCAACTTGAAAGATCATAATTAGCCTGTTAAATGCTGACCAAAGAATAACAAATAGTCCTGCGTAATTTAATATTTCAGAAACGCAGTGTATTTTCAAAACACAGATTTTACAAAAAATAAAACGTCCAATGTGCAAAACAATGATCTCATCCATGAAGCAGAAGATCTGTGGTACGAAGCAGCAAAAGTTATCAAACGGTCTCGATTCCCTTACGGCTTGTAACTCTTTCCAGTTCTCAGCGTCAATTTCATCTTGTCAACTCTGGAATTTTTTATTCGCGGTACAATACTCCTCTAAAAGTAGCAAATAAGAAACTCTGTGAGTATTTGTGAATATACTATTCTTATAATATCGAGGTGTGACAAAACGTTACAAGATTAGAGTGTATAAATGAGTTTGGCTAACGTGGCTCAAACAGCCCGGTCGACATAATTTGCATAATACCTTTTTATAAAAATGAACAGGTCTTCAAACAAGATTTTTAAGAAACTGGAAAAACAGCAGAAGTTCAAACTGGATTTGCATTTATAATGGTCTGTAGAAATTAGCATGTGGAAAAAGCACATAAAAGAGAAACACTCTCTGGTACCTAACTAATTTGTGTATGTTTTCACCCCACGAAAAACCCCACCAATTTAACACTTCACCAAAATAAAATAGGTTACAAATTCACTAGAATTGCTGTGAGTAGCATTCACATACTTGCTAAAGGCATGCCGCAGGAAGCTCCGTTGTAACCTCTCCTTTAAAATCGTAAACGACGCAAGTAATAGAAAGAGAGGTAACAACAAAGCTTTCCGTGGTAGGGTCAAAATTAAAACTTCTGTCTATGATGAACGACAAAGATGGAACATCAGATACAAATTAATATGATTTTTTTCTTAGGTGGAAGAACTTCGGACAAGACTTGAGGAGAAGAACAGGTTGATTGAGAAGAAGACGCAGACCGCAATGCAGGCGACTCAGGAAAGGAATCGCATAGGAAACGAGTTGACGGAGATCAAGGACCACATGGACATTAAGGATAGAAAGATTAACGTGCTGCAAAGAAAGGTATTGTCTAAAAAATTGATAGATTTTTAGAATATTTTTTTTGATTTGTTCGATTTAGTGAATATTTCGTTATGTTACTGAGAAAATCTAGTAGGTCCAATAAAAATGTGTTAATTTACATGGTTGCGTATATTTTAATCTCTTTCCATAGTTATAGATACTTGCAGTATTGTCTAGACCATTCAGAATCGAAATGTTACGCGTGGATTGAAATGAATTCATCTATTCTTGATAACCAGAGGTGATCTGTCAGATACTTCCCCAGCTTCTTCTTTCCAATCTCCTTTTCGTACTTATTTCAACCTGATAACATTCCCCAATTCCCAATTCCTTATTGGCTCTTAGCTGTAAGGACTATTGTCTGGTTATGACTCTTATTAGATCAGAGACAAATACTTCCTCACCTTCCTGTTCTCGTCTCCTTATCCTCTCCACTTCTTTCGCTTCACAATATTCCCAAAATGATGATGGCCGTAGTCCTCCACTTACTCCGGGCAATATACCCACGCTTTAGTCGAATACATAGCTCTGCAGCAAAACTAATAATAACTAAGGAAAGCTTTAAAAGATTGAATAAACTTAAATTTCACCAGGTACTTCTCAAACTGATTCTAATGGGGAAAGCAATTTGATGATTAATCTAGCACCTTTCACTCACTTTAAGTGGTTTAAATATCGACTGGTAACCAACAAAGGTTTACCGCATTATTTATTCAAAAACCTTTCTCAGTTTCGTGTTTACTGGAGTTATCGGGTAATTGCAGTGAGGGTATTATTATTACTAGTATTTATAATTTCCCTTCATAATGTTGACCACCATGCCAACTTTTACATAAATGTCACGTTTCTACAATTTGGAATTTTAAAAATCCAATGGCTTATTTAGATTTGACTGCAAAATTAGAGGGATCCTTTAATATTTGAACTTCCTCGGACTTTATTTAGACCGAAAACTTATTATTTGTATATTTTATTATGATTTTAAAATGCTTAAATTTTCATTGCACACCAGTTAAATATAAAACTGAATTAAAGTACAGTAACCAAACAAAAATAATAGTATCTTATTATTGGTAAATTATTTCTGCAAATCTGACAACTGGAGGCAACTCGTCTGATTATTGGAACTAACAGAACGTCTTATAATTCATTACAAAGTCCATGAATGCCGGCTCTTGAAAATAACTCTTCGTGAATCACTCTTCATAGGTGTATCGAACGTGTCTACAGAGTGAATTAATTTAAATAGATGAAACATATTTCTTATAACCAATTGCAATAACCAAGCAAGTGCAATAACCAAGCTAAGAGCTGGAATTTCACAACACTAAGCCAAAAGCCTATTTTGCACCACAGATGCAATAGCATGTCAAGATTGCACCACGAACGCAATACGGAGCCGAAATTTCACGATACGTGTATATAATTTTCGGCCGCCCCGCGCGCCCTGTAAGAAGCATATGCACAGAGATATGTGCTTCTTTTCACTTCAACCGCAGAACGAACATGTCCTCGCTTGGATACCTCCACCTGCCGCTACCAGACAAGAACAGTCTTCTACACCTGGCAACCGCAGACGTCACCACTCGCTACCTCAGTGACCGACCATACTGGCTGGTGCTATAAGTCAAGTACGCACGGAGCGACAACATCTCCATTGGGAAACTATCAAACGCCTTTCTCAAGATGATTAGCAAATCACAATAATCGTACGTCCCTGCATGCCGGTGCCTAAATATTTCCACTTGTTTTCTTGTGCGGGTCTTACACGTCTCGTACAATAGGTTTTCACATATACATCACTTTATATACAAAAAAATTATGAGACCCAATCGAAAATATTTTGACAGCCAAATAACGAAAACATGGCGTCTTTAGACCCGCTTTTAACCGCCTTAAAAAAATCATTAAAAGGTGCATTTCAAATTGTTGGTCTTTCTTTTTAAGTGTTCAGTTAGCCCTTTCTTTGTGCTAGATTTTTTATATTGATACAATAGTCGTTTACGAAATGGCACAATATTGTACCTAATCTTGATTCAGAATGAATTTACTGCCGCTCAGAGCTAACGGAAATCAACCCATTACTAAATCAGGGTTCAATCAATACTTTAGTACGACCAAACAAGCTAAAAATACTCGTAGTAAAACACGGTAATGAAGGTATAATTTGATATGGAACAAAAACTGTCCATCGTACAAGTTGAAAGAAGGCTGAATACGTTTTTTTGTGAAAGCTTTAGAAAAAGTGATATAATTCTATTGACTTTAGATTCCAAAATATAACCTGGCTTTCCACAAAATATACAATACTAAAATACGTCTATAGAGATACAAAAAGACACAGTATTAAAAAGTTTGTAAATTTGGGGGGCTGACTCAAATCACTAATTTACTCCTTCTGAATATTTATGAATCTGCCTATTCAGAGTTTTGACTTTAAGCGGTTTGTTTCCATAATGAGAGACCACTTAATTATCAAAACTTTACCTAAAATTGGCTTTAGCTGTAATTGGTGGCTAATTGGTTGTCATTTCTCTACCTTCAAAATATTAATTAGCCGAAACAAATGTTCTCACGGACTTAGAAACGGTGAACAACTTTATATACGTAGGCTCGTCTATAAGTGATGAAGGAGGCTGTGAATAGAAATGAAAAAAAATAATAATTTGCATGAAAAAAGACCCCATGAGCAAAATGCAAAAGATATGGACTGACATAACGAAAACCACCAAGATGAGACTCGTCCTGGCGCTGATTTTCCCTATATTTCTTTACGGCGTGAAAACAAGAACATCCAGAGCCAGCGAAAGGAAGCGGATAGACGCTCTTCAAATGTGGTACTTGAGGAAAATGCTCAAGATTCCATGGACAGCCAGGCGTACAAATATATCAATTCTGGAAGAGATTGGCATCCACAACAGGCTATTAACTGTCTGCCTACAGCGTATCCTCAGATACTTTGGACACGTTGCTCGCCAAACCGAGAACTCCAACCCAAAGAAGCAGCTCATGGTCACTAGCAATGTGGAAGGCAGAAGAAGCAAAGGAAGGTCGCCGATGCGATGGGGTGACCAAATTTTGCAAGTATTTAGAGCTTCGGTGTCCGCAGCTCTCCACACAGCGCAGGATCTCGAAGAGTGGAGGTCGGAAGATCCTTGTATACCAGGGAGATTGGAGTGGAGATCACGATTCTCAGCAATGAGGAAACGACTGAAGAAGAAGTTAATCCTTTTTTCTTCAATCTGGTGCCCCTGGAGGCTTCAATCCGGAACTACTGAACTACGTTTTCCTTTACTTCGTCTTCTATCAACCTGTCAGTTAACAATCACCAGTTCATTAGATACCCACCATGATAAATAAATAAATGTAACTAACCGGAGTTAGTTACATTTACGGATAAAACCAATGTTGTTTTTCTTCCTGTACAAAAAAGCAGCTTTCTACAAATTATTGCATCGCTTTACTGAAAAAAATAAAGCAGGGGTCCCACGCGACTCGGTACAATCGGTTTGTGATAATTCCGATCAGCATGCGATGGCATTGTTAATGTTTTAAATGCATGGAAAAGTTACCCCGTTTATGCACGCCATCTCACATGGGCGAGTAAAGCGGGGCTACTTTCGGTTTCATTAATGGCTGAATATTAATATTCTCGCCAAGAACCTGAAAGGCTTCTGCAGACGGCCTCCGTGGTCGAGGGTAAGGCTCTCGACTACGAATCCGAAGGTCGCGGGTTCAAATCCCGACGTGCGAAAGTATTTTTTATTAATTTGTGTTGTTTCACAATTAATTCATTTAAAAATAATATATAGTATATTTGCACACGTTCGAGAGTGGAAGATACTCTCAGTATCGCCCTGGTGAAAGGCCACCATTCAGAATTGAAACGTTGCTTGAAATGGCTTTTAGCCGTGTTTGGTGACCAGATCTGATTAGCCAGGTATTTCCACTTTTCCCCACCTTCCTCTCCCCATTCTACTTCCTCCCCCCAATACCTTCAGCCTAACAACATTCCCCAATTGGGAATGCCATAGTCTCACTGGCTCCAGACGATTGGAAACAGTTTGGGACTCTTGTGCGGTATTCATACATAAAAAAAAGAAACTGTGTTTTGTTATTTTACATTTCTCATCCCTTATACTGCGTTCAATTTATTTACTTCATAAATAATTGTGTTTCACGCTCTTACCTCCAAAAATTAATTAGGTAATTATTTATGGTAATCTAAGCAAAAGTCAAGTACCCACAGCTTTAGGCAGTACGGGTTGGTGCATATCACGCGGTAAAAGCTTGCTGGCATTAGGTTCTTGTCGGTGCCGGATAATTCAACACACGTATGAATCGGCATACTTTTCATAAAACTTGTCCGAAAACCTAATCTAACCTAAAAAAACTTTTCTTTTTTGTTTAAATTAATTAAAATATATATATGAATAAATCAATGTAAGTTTGTTTGTCCTCGATGTTCTCGAAAATCACTGGACCGGTTTCGCTGAAAATACCATAGTTTGTTTTAATGCCGGGAAGGTTTAGAAAGTAGTTTGAATGAAATCCAATATGTAAAACTATTGCTATGTCTTTTTAAAATCAGAATGAAAAACATTGATCCCGTCATGTTTTATTTAGGTTAGCCCATAGATATAACACTCTGGTTAGCCACAGATTGCATATTCAAAAGAAGAAGGTTTTTTGGGTAGAATATTTTCGAAATGGAAACACGGTTAGGTACCTACTTAAGAACTTTGTGATGTAGATATATTTTGAAAATAATCGTTTGGAATGAAATAAAATATTCAAAAGGATGTTACTTTATTCGGAGATAATTACTTTCGCTGTCAAATCAATTAGAGCACCCTAATGACAAGCAAGAATTCACAACTTCATTACTTTATTTTAAAAAAAATCCCGAGCAAGGCCGGGTACACATCAGCTAGTATATTATAAAAGTGATTAATTTGTTTCGGTTTGATCAGGTTTTCTGGCTAGAGTAATTTTAAAAGTTTTTAGAAGTATGCCGATTCATACGTGTGTTGAATAACCACGGAGCCGTTCTTGTCAGGGATGTCTTGTCGGTTTTTTGATTTAATGGTTTTATCTCGCGCACGCCTAAACGATCTCATTTCCACTGCTTTCAGTCTACTTTCATCCGTCTTCTACTAATTCCATGCCTCATTGCCATACCTCAAGATCGTTATCAAAACTTCATCGTGGACTACCATCCCCACTTCCTTTGACAACTTCTTATTAGCCACTACCGAGTTCAGTACTCCGTTAATTGAATTTCCTTCATTCACCATTCTATCAGTGTGCTTATCAGCCGTTCCGTCTCTCACCAACAAACTCCCCAAATGCACAAAGTCAATCACTTATACGCTACAAGGATTCACAACTGTGCTACATACCCATGTAATATTATTCTTCAAATGCGTCACAGGCAAACATTTTTGAGTTCGCGTATAGTGTATTTCGTAGCCTAACGACCTGACATAAGACTGACAGCGGTGTACTTTAAAATATCCCCATATTTACATAAAATAAGAATATATTTTAGTATTTTTTTAACACATAGTCTCCAGCGTACTTCTCAGCCGCTAAAAATGTCTGAAATAATACACAGTGAGCTCTCTTGTGTAATAAATATATGTACGAATATGACAAATCGAGGTACCGCGAATTTCCTTTTTTAATATTTTCTTTTTGAGAAAGACGCCGCAGATGTTCAAACTTGTTTCGCAAACGAAATGGGACGTAGGTGATGAAGGTATGAAAAGGTTTAAATATATTGGAAACGGGAGAAGGATGAAATGTTCCGTATGGAGATTGAATTAACCCTAGAATGGTAGCGAGGAGTAAAATTTATTCTGTCCAACTTTAACTAATTTTTCACTGAAGTGCCGACCGATCGCGTTAGCTTCCTTAAACATAATACGCTTTCCTTGAGTTCTTTCCTCAGTAAAACATGTATCTTCATAGTAGCAGGCTGCGCCTTTATCTCGTATGTGAGTTTTTTTTTTCAATGAGGAAAATTAACGCGTCATTATATGGTGGGAAATTGAGTGAAATTTACTGATCGCTTCTCAGATACAATAAATTAGTGAATTATATATATTTTAAATTAAGTTTAATGTTTATTATAAGTGAAATATATTACTTTAAATGATAAAGATTAATCAAAGATAGGAAAACGACTAATTTAAAATTGGAGTAAGATATATTTCTCGTTTCCATTAATGGGCTGAGGAAGAACGCTTCTATTCCGTGATTTACAACGTATCTGCTGTGCTCCTGTTGTTTCTGAAATATGTAATAAGTATGTACTTAGTTTCTCTGTTCAATATACCTAAAATTAGTATTGTAATTACGAAGAATTATAAATGTGAAAAGTCAGTGATTAATTTTGGTAGGCACTTATAGTGTATCGAGGTCTAAAAATGTAACAGAAATGATTGTAATTCCGGAGATTTAAATGGGTGGGTTAAAATGGATAGTTAGAATATAGACAATGCATGAGAACAGAGATGAGATAATATAAGACATGAATCTGCAAAGAATTGGAGCCAGGAAGAAGGAATGAAAAAAGTAAAATAATCTGATTACCAACTTAAGTAACTAGCCATCACGGCATTTCCCCCCCGAAGTAGGTAGAGAGCACGGACCGCCAAACGACTCAATCTTGGCATATACTTCTTGCTTCATTCACATTCGTACATCGTATGATACGTTCTCTTCAATTATTTCGACTTCAGACATGGCTCGACTCAAATATTTGATTCACTTGATTGTGTCATGTCTTCTTCGGGCGTCCCCGGCATCTTCTTCGAGTGTGAACTCACGTCATATATACTCCTTCCACTCCTTTCTTCGTTCATTTGCTTTACATGCTCAAACCATATAAGCGTCCCTTTCTTAATATTACTCATTACGCTTACATCAGCCTTGCATTCTTTACGAATCTCAACATTTTTCACGCGATCATACTTTGTTTTACCACACATTCGCCTCAGAGCATTTTTACAGCGTTCAGTTTACTCTCAGCTTTCCTCTGAGGTACATCAGGGCCAACTTAAGTAATTAATTAGTATTCAAAGGATAAGAATTTGAAAAATTCAGAGAAAAAAAAATTATGGTGCAACCGAAATTCGAACCTATAACCCCATTTTCTTACTTTTCTTAGTTTTATCACATATATTTAAAAAAATATATAATTAAACCTCGCTCTATTTTATTCATCGATGAGAGGCGTCAATCTTTGTGTTTGTAATCGAAGATCCGACCGGACAAAATCGTAAAAATTGAAGGTGTCTTGGTAAAACTGTCCATTTTCATTTTATTTTTAAACCCATTAATATTGTTTTAGATTTTCCGGTGAAAAGTCAAAACAATTAAGCGAATCTTAACCTCGTATTTCACAAGTTATTCCCAATTTATTCTGCCTCATAAAACTCCAGAAATTCTCTTTATTCCCTCGTATATTCGTTAGAATGATTTGCATTTTCCACAGAAAGGAAAATTTAAGAATAACACACGGAAAAGTAAATTTACGTAGCAACAAACGTAAGTTTGTTTTATTCTAATGGTATAAAAATTACAAAATGAAAAAAAAACACAGATACTTTTCAGGTTCTACAAAGGCCATAGGAAAATAACGATATTCACGCGACGAATATCTAAAATACGGAAACTAAATTAATTAATTTAATTTTTTTTTTTTACATATTGAAAGAAGGGGGTTTAGTTTAAAATTTCTTTAACAATTAGAAATTAATAAACGAACGAATAATCCTAATATATCATTAATTAATAAAGCAAGGAAAATTTTATATTCACCGCTTCTCAGTATGTTCACATTGTCAAAACAAAAACAAAAAAACACATTTAAATAAATCTATTAAGAAAAAAATATTATTTAAATACGGGGACACACATTATAAATGTTAAAACCTCACAGAAAAGAGAATTTTCATTATTTTCTAACTAAATCGGTTTTGACGATATAAATCATTATTTTAAAAAACCCGTCCAAATTAGAATGGGGTGGGAGTGAATAAAATCATACAAATAAGTAGTCACAACGTGGATTAACCGCAGTTTTTTAAATGGCCTTGAACGCCGAAATTGCTGTCACAATAATAAAATATAAAAAATAAAAAACTAAAAATACTTGCAGAACTTAATAATAACGTTATTAAATAAAAAAATGCAGTTCTACGAATTAAACATAAAACAATTCATAAATTAGTTTCTAAGTCAATCTTCTATTTTCATATGGTATATGGCTTCGCGAAGAAAACTGCACTTCGTATAGCAGGCCCAGTTGGAGGACAGTTCCACCATCAGCCACTCATGTACTGACTTAAAAAGTAGATTTAACGTGCATTTATTTTAAACCACTTCAATTTAATATATTGATCGATCGGTTTCGGAATTACCCTTCCTTCGTCAGGATAATATTAAAACTAACAAATGATATAAAATAATGACAGACGGTCATAGGGGTTAGAGCGGCGGGCGACCAAGGGAGAAGGGTTTCACAGGAGGAACGGAGCGGTTCACGGGAAAAATATCTAGAATAGGACTATAAGATAAATTTACTTGGTTATTCAGTATACTAAAATTAATATTTAGGTATTTTCTAATTTCAAGTGCTTATACCTACATATTTATGTATGACTGCCATTATTTTGTATCTTTCGTTAGTTTCAATATAGTCCTGACGAAGGAAGGGTACTTCCGAAACCGGTCGATCACTATGATAAATTAAAATGGCTTAAAACAAATTTATGTGTTTATATTAGAATTATGGAAAGCCACAAATTAAATGTATTTTTACGAATACATAAAAAAAAGATGATTTGTTATTTAATGTGATGCTGAAAGTAGTGGCGGAGAGGGAGTAGGGAAAGGGGTGGTTGGTGAGTACCTTGCTGCTCAGATCAGGTCTATAAATATATATAATCAAGCAACGCAATTATTATTATTTCCCCACCTTCCTCTTCCCCTTCTCCTTACCCTCCCAAATACCTCCAGCCTCACAATATTTTCCAATTGGGAATGCCATAGTCTCACTGGTTCCAGACGGTTGGGAGCAGTTGGACACCCTTGTACGGTATTCATGTAAAAAAAAAACGTTTCGATTCTGAATAATGGTCTTTCACAGGAAGACAAAGTTTTTTCAACTCTGGAACGAGGTACAAATATACGACAAGATTTTATTAAAATAATATGTTTGAAAAATAAATACTATTCATATAAAAAATACTTTTTTTTATCTAGAGGTTGTATATTTTATATTAATATTCCACTTTTTTTTCCATATTCATACATCTGTCGCCATATTTTATATTTTTGCAAAATTAATTTTGTAAATATTGTATTATCATTCTGATTATTTTACAATAATATTTTGTATTTTTCCAAGTTTCATATTTTCAGCACTGTATTTATTACTTTAGGGAAGCTTTGAAACCATTTAGTTTTCGCAATATTTTTTTCACTGTATGTTTTCTTTGTGCTAATATTTTCGCAGGATTTTTTTTCAGAAAATTTTCTTTAATTTCGCTTTTGTTTTATTTATATTTTGTTGCTTTTTCGTTTGTAATTTGTCCCATTTTTTCCCGTAATAAAAGAGCATAAATAATGTGAACATTATTAATTTTTGTACTTAAAGCGAACCGTATGGAAATAATTTTTTTATAAAATTTAAGACATGGTTTAGTATCAATAAATATTCATATTTAAATCAAATACGACTTTAGATGTGTTAGGCATAGATTTAATATGCGTGATAGCTGTTTTGCTTTCCTTGGGAAATATAAATATTTAATATCTGATACGCGTAGGAATAACTCTACTACCATAACAATAAAATTAATTATAACAATGAAAAGAGAGATCTACTAAAATGCAAATGTTACCTATTTGTAACCACGTGGTCAATAATTTGTGATTTGCTGTTTTTTTATGATTAAGACACATGTTTAGGCGAAGCTATAAGTGAAATTATTTTTTCGATTAATCTATAGTACGAATCAGTTTACATTGTGAAAACCAGAAAAATATGATTTTGATATATTGAACCTTTTCCTGGAAATTCAATTGATGAGATAAATAAAATTGTTAATTACGTTTTATTTATTAATTTACTGTATAATATACGCCCTATATGGGCTTTTACATATTAAGTTAGTTATAATAAACAGGTGCAAATCACATCACAGTAGGTTCGAAGATAATATATCGAACAAATACAGGATAAGCATAGTGTAAGTACCATTCTAAGACTCTAGACACATGTATTAATAATTATAGAGGATGTATGCAATAATCGTTTTTTTGTATTTGAGCTGTTGAAAATGTCTACTATATCTGAATATGTATTACCTACTGTGTGAAGTCGAGGTACCATAGAATATTTGAATGACTCAGTTCTGAAATTATTGTTACAGTTAAACAAAAAATATAAGCGTAAACTACTAAATAACCCACATATACGAGTATATATATATATATATATATTTTATTTTTAAATTTTTTTTTTATTGTAAAATTATGAACCCATGTAAGAAACGAGTAAAAAATGCTTCATAGCTATGATTATTTTTGAAAGATCCTTTGATTAATTTTTTTTATTTCTTACAATATTCTTCACAAAATAAATAAAAACAGGTTTTTGCGCTTACAACAAACATTTATAGATTCAGTTTGAATTTTATGTCTATTACCTATATTCTTGATGACATAAGACACACAGCTTGTATTAATATGTTTGGCTTGTATATTCATGTTAACTGGAAGAATTTCCGACCAAAGACATTAATTATTCGTCTTTAGAATCATTCAGGGATATTGAAATGTTTCCACAAATTAAATCCCTATACATAAAAAATGAATGTTTTTCTGTCTGTAATCGATTTTTTCGAAAATTTCTGGATCGATTTCGCTAAAAATAGCACAGTTTTTTTCTTATTAGTGCCGGAAAGGGTTAAAGAGTAGTTTGAATGTAATCCAATAAGTAAAAAGGTTTTAAAATTAGTATGAAAAACATTGAATCCGCCATGTTGCATTGAGGTTGGCCCATAGATATACCACTCTGGTTAGCCACAGATTACATATTCAAAAGAAGAAGGTTTATTTGGGCAGAATATTTTTAAAATAGAAAACACAAGTAGGTACATTCTTAAGAACTTTATTATTTAGATATATTTTGAAAAAAATAAATATAAAATAATAGAATTTTCAATATTTATTTGTTTAGAGATAGTAATAGTCATCACAAGGCATTACTTTCGTTGTCAAATCAATTATGGCACCAAAACGACAAGCAACATGTTGACAACTTCATAATTATATAAGTGAATTATATTTTATATTGCTTGTACAATACTGGAGAACTTATCTAGCAGATAAACAAACCAGCGAGGCCGATCGTTTAACTACTCAGATAATAACCGGTGAAGGGTATGTAACCATTCACCAAGATTATGCCATTCGTGATTTTAAAAGTAAATTCTACAAATTTTGGTAAAGTAAACCTTATTTCATCTATCACGTATTCCTCCCTCTCTACTTTATCTCATTCGGAGGATCTGAGATGGAAACTTCTAGAGAATAATAATTTCCGAGCTAATGAAGCAAGATTTCTTCTTATCACGATTTAATTTTTGACACAGCTAAGTTAATGGCTAAGGGAATTTGAAAGTCGATGCCAAATTCAACATAATGTTTTTTTATCTCCATTAGCGTCGGCTAAAAAGAGACGAAGAACGCTTTGCCAAACAATTTCTCTAGTTAAATTTACACAGTATATATTAAAAAATACGTATTATTATAGCAGATTCAAGCAAAAAAGGCTATAATCCATGGTTATGGTGTAATTTCTTCGGCCAGCACCATAAAATAAACAGTTTGTAATCCGCTGACGCAAGAAATAGTATAAATGATTTATCTGTATATTCTATACATGTGGTCAGGAAAATGTATAAGGTTTCAAAAGACAAAAATTCTCAAACTGTAATCGTTGAATATAAATTATATACGAAATACGGTGGTTTTCAAACTGCACATATTTTCCAAAAAATTGGTTATGTATTTCACAAAATTTAAAAGGTTCTCACATTTTATTTTTTGAAACTTCATACATTTTCCTAACTACCCGTATATAATTTACATCTAAATCATTTGTAGTATTGTTTGTTTTAGCAAACTTGATGTTTAGGGTCAAACTGAAAAGTAATTTAAAGTGAAAAACTGTAAAATTACGACTGCATCGAATTGAGTGTAAAATTATTCACCCGTATCACTGCGGAAGAAATGATATCGGGGCGAGGTCTTTAGTTAATATTAGTATTCAATTTAAAAAAAATAATAAGCACTCCGAAAGGGATAGGTCCGTTGGTGATAACTTCGACAAACTGTGAGCTTAGACAACTCAATAGCAATGTATTACGGAAAAGAATTTAATTATTAAGAAAACAACTCAAACTCGCTCGGTGGATTAGTACTAACAATAATTGTAGACGTTTTTTGCAGCAATACGGGTGTATTATTTCGTCATTGAGGGTATAATTTTTTTTTCACTTTTCACAAACTTTAATGGTTAAGAACGGTTCAAAGGAACTTTTTTTTTAAATTACGTCACGTATTAAGTAAGTGCAAGTCGCGATATAACGACTAATCTATGTGATAAAAATATTTTTTTTATTTCCTAAAACATACTAACGTTGTACACTTTAGTTTGTGGTGACGATTTATGAGATCAGTACCAGCTTCGGATAATTAGATCGCAATTCACGAATCTAGTGCGGAGTACAGAGTCCTTGGTCGAATGTTATGATCTTTTGATGTTACAAAAATTCCTAAATGAACCCTATTTTATTTATTACTGTAATGTTTAATTTATTTACTTTTATTTATTTGTGTTATTTTTTTAGAGTTTTTATTTCCTGTAGTGTTGTAAACAGCTAGCTGATTGTATTCGCTTGTGTCCTGTCATATAATTTGAAAAAGCTGAAAATCGGTGCCATTATTCTAAGGTAATTTATTTTATTTTTTATTTTATGATTTAATTCAACACGCAAGTGCAAACATCGTGATGTTTCTTCTCATCATTTATCTGGTATCTAGTAAACTGTTTTATGTATTAACGATGTTATGAAAATAGTAATTTTTTCTCTTTGTGTTATGTTTAAATGTTGTTCGTGTGTACATATTTTGTAAATGAAATAGTACTAATTACTTTGTGTTTTCTTAGATTGAAAACCTAGAAGACCTCCTCAAAGAAAAGGACAATCAAGTAGACATGGCTCGCGCGCGGCTTACAGCCATGCAAGCTCATCATTGTTCCTCCGAAGGTGCTCTCAGTTCCTTAGAAGAAGCCATCGGAGACAAAGAAAAACAGATGAATCAGCTCCGAGAACAAAGAGACCGAGCGGAACAAGAGAAGAACGAAGAAAGAGAACTCCACGAAAGAGAACTCGCGGAATACAAAATGAAGATCCACGCATTAGAAAGCGAGGTAGAAAAACTCGGAGCGCGTCTCGAAAGAGCTCAAGCAGAAAAAGACAGATTAGAAGCGAAACTAGAATCATCCCAATCAGAACTAGGAAAATCCAAAGCAGAACTCGAGAAAGCTGCAGGAGAAGTTGGACGATCAGGAGCCGACTGGGAAGCTGCCAAACAACGAACTGCAAGACTAGAAATGGAAAATGAAAGACTGAGACACGATCTAGAAAGATCTCAGACCACATTCGGAAGAAGCACCCTTTCAACATCGCAAGAACTTGACCGCATTCAAGAAAGAGCCGATAAGGCATCAACAGAGTTGAGACGAGCGCAAGCAGAGTTGAGGGTGACTCAAGCAGACAATGAGAGAGCCCGCGGGGAAACCGCAGCCTTACAAGAAAAGGTAGAAAAGAGCCAAGGTGAAGTATACCGCCTCAAAGCAAGGCTTGAAAATGCCCAAGGCGAGCAGGAAAGCATGCGAGAGGAGTATGAAAGAACGCAAGCCACCATTGGCAGGATCCACGCAGAAAGGGACAAGGCTGTTGCTGAGTTAGAGAAATCCAGGGAAGAGTTGGAGAGGACCCAAGCCACTCTCGGGAAGGCCCAGCTTCAGCAAGATAAACTACAGAATGCTCTCGATAAGGCGCAGACAGAAGTGGATAAACTCCAGGAGAAACTGGACAAATCCATCGGAGAAGTCAGAAGGGTGAGTGATTTAAAAAATATTTTTATATACATGACTGAATTCATTGGGGAACACATACTCGTATTACATTTTTTTATCCAATGCATTCCAGGGCCCCTAGAGCAAGAACATCGTTTAAAGTTTTATCGACAATATCGGTTATTTTTTAACACCACCAGGCACGACAGCAGAATGCAAACGAGTACACTTCACGTGGTCTAAATTTTCTAAAATTAACCAATGTTAACTTTTGTTAGCGAATTGGCGATCTGCAGTCGTGCTCAGGAACATTGAAAATAACCGACATTATCGATAAAACCTTTATCGATGTGATTGTGCTAGGGGCCCAGAAAATGCTTTTAGAGATGTAACATTATCCAGAATGCTTCATAGAGGATGTAAAGGTGTGTCTATAAAATCAAAATTCTTGCAAATCAGTTAGAAGGAATTTTTTTTTGAAAAGTTTAGTCTTTTTCATTGTTTTAACGGATGTTTTCCAACGTTTATCAAAACATTCACAACTTTTCGCCCGGTGTTAACCTACGTATAATGAATTGCCCTTAAAAAAACACGGTAAGAGAATATAATGTTTTGTGTAAACATTTATGTTTATCGACGACCCTGGGGCAAATTCAACCTTTTGAACTTGCTTATTTCAAATAATTTAGAATTACACCCCCGCTTATTCAAATGTTGAAATTTATATTGAAGCAACGCCTACGTAAGGATTTAACGTTATGCTTGGGTGTATTTGCTAGCTGGAAATTTATGTTCTAAATTTGAATGTTTTTTTTTCTGAAAATACTGAATTCGGTTTCGACATAAACATTTATTTACTCTAGAAAACTGGTTTCCGAGAGAAATAAAAATATATTAGGTGATGGAAAAGAGATTTTAAATTAAGCTGTATACCTTTTCACGCAAGTACCGTGAACATTCAGGAGCTTTAAATTCGTCATGAAAAATAGTGAACTTATTGAAGCTTATATGTAATATTTTTTTAATCATTGAATATAAATTTGACAAATCTCAAATGAAAATATGAAGCAGAAAATACACAGAAAATAAAAAGGTATTTTTCGCATCTGTAACTCGAAACTAGGAACCTCGGTCTATCCAGGATCAGCCCTCTTACCTACTGAGCTAATGCCACCATATTACTCTTCGTTATTTTTATCGGTATCATACTCCAATTTAAGAACTGCTAATTTCACGTTCAATTAATTGCCATATATGTTTTGGATGCAACCTTACTATATTGACTGCAAGATTCTACCCGAATTTATTTGCAATCTAGATAGTGTCTCAGACTTTTTCACACGTCTAGGAATAATATTAATGTTTTATTGGAATAACTTATTGAATCTTATATACCTCATTGTAATGGTTTTTTCAATAATTGAAGATAATGCAATAAAAAATTACGGAGAGCAGTAGGGTGGCATTAGCTCAGTGGATAGGAACGCTGGTCTCGGATAGACCAAGAGGTTGTGGGTTCGAGTTCCAGATGTGACCGTTATTTTCTTCTTTATTTTTGTTTCATATTTTCATTTAAGATTTGTTAATATTATCTACAATAATAAAAATAAAAAAAAAAACATTTTTTACTTTTAAATAAATAAAATTTATATACATACCTTTATAGACGTTTACTTACCATAATTACGCGGATCAATCACGTTATTAGCATGTGTTCTGATGTTTTAAAAAAATTGGGTTACAGGAAAGCGTTTTTTTTTTTTTTTAAATTTTATCCACATATTAAAACATGTAGTTAAAATCACCCCCTAATGTGTCACCCCCCACAATAAGAGCGTGAATTACGATGTACTTATATTTCGTTATTTAATAAGCAGATGTTTAATAAAATCACAGCCGTTAAAACATTTTTTTATTACGTAAACGTACATATATTAATTTACGACCTAGATATTATTTCTTGGTTATATTGTTATTTTTAACGCCCTCTTTTTGGTAGGTGTTTAAACAATTTCGTTGATATAAAGATATTTTTAATGGCCTTCACAATTACCCATATTAAATACATAATGAATATTAACGATAAAACGGTACAAAAAAAAACTGAACACTGATTTTATTCACCATAAGTAAGTTCAATTGTACTTTGGAGGAAACGCTCGTATATTTGTACTATACACCGTTTTAGAGTGTGGTGCCCACAGAGAAAATAATAGACAGAAATGTCCTAACACGCAAGGGGAAGAAACTAAAATAATGGGGGTTCAGGGGTGGTTCAGGGTTCAATTTTAGTAAATCAGCAAATAAGTACAAGGGCAATCAACTAGGTTGGTGCCAAAATGATTGTCACGTGACCTTCTTTCTTTCTGACGTCAGTGCTGGTACCGCAAACATCAGGCCAGAATTCCTAATGAAATTTTTCAAGGACAGTATTTCTATTATCCAAAAAAATAAAATGTTATTTGTTTGAAAGGTGTTGAAAACTTGCATTGTGCTCGTATCTTTACAACCAACACCCCTGCCACAGATCACCCCAAGTGGTTCGCTACGTTTGGTGGCTTAGCAGGGTTGTCTGGGTTTATGAGGTGAGATTCGTCTAGGTCTTGGCGGTGGATACGTCTGCTCACCATCTGCGTGGCGGGCCGGATCGAGAGGATCCAGTTGATGGAAATCCCTCGACCTCACCAGCTGGACTCTCTCGAGCCATCGCGCTGCAATGGGAGGGATAGATTAATACGTCCATCTTTCCTGGGCACACTGACCCTCAGATTCCTACCCACCCCTCATACCTTTTCATTCATAAAAAGAACCTCCTCACACCATCCCCAAAGATGACATAGGCCCTAAGGGAAATTATTTTCCTAAGGGCCTACCGTATGGAGATGTTGCAAAAAAAATATTACCACCTCAAAGACTTTACATTATAAAACTTTGTGGATAACATTTATTTCATCTTACCTTAGTTGAAGCATTTTTTTCATTTTTCTATTATATAACTTGGATTATTAGACTGTAAAGTTTATTTTTTATTTTTTATTTTTTATTTATTTTTTATTAAATATTAACGAGCACTCCTTTCGTAAGCACAAGCAACAGCTTATATAAGGAAAGAAAGGATATTGCACAGAATTGTATATTGCATTGTAAAAATGTTGAATATTAGGTGAAAACAAAAAAAAAAATAAATACTTAAATAGCTCCCCACATCACGCTCCTTTGACACGGCGCGACCACTTGAGACACCAAAGCCCCTCGACGCATCAGCACAGCTCGACACGCTACGGCCGCCTGAGCAACCACGGTTGCCTACCACTGAGCCAACGGCGCCTGGTGCATCACCCCTCCTGGAGGCCCAGCATCTAGCGTACTGTCCGCTACCTAGCCACACAATTCCTACGCAATTCCCAGGAAATCCGACAGCGGACGAGACGGCCCGCCACACACGAGAGTGGGTTAACTACAGACAGGACCCGCTTGCGCAGATCGCCGCGGTTATGGCAGAGGCCTTTCGCAGCTCGCAATCCGGAAGTACCCCAAGGGCTCATGAAGAAGACAACCGGATGGCGTCCCTTATCGCACGAAAGTCAACGGCAAAGGACTTGCCAACATTCTCCGGGGACCCAATCGAGTGGCCTGCATTTCAGGCCCAGTACCAGCAGTCCACGGCAACATGTGGAATGACAGCATCCGAAAATCTGATACGATTACAACGCGCGCTACGTAGAAAGGCACGCGACGCCGTGAATCCATTACTCATGGACCCCGCTCAGGTGCCGGAAATCATGGACGTTCTCAAGCACCGATTCGGCGGTGCGCACGCAATAGCCACCGTAATGTACGAGTAAATCAAGAAATTACCACGATTGGCAGAGGATGCATCAAATGAAGCACTGGTTGAATTTTCTGGGACGGTGCAGAATGTTGTGGCGTCGCTGGGTAATCTGTCCGATAATTACCTGAACAACCCAGCGCTGCTCAGTGAGGCGGGCCTCATCTACTCGACAACGACTGCTGCCCTGAAGTGTGCCGCCTCGCACTGCCCGACCCCGAAGTGTCTGGCTCTGCTCACGGCCCTGCTATAGGCGGGCCCCGTCACAAAAACTGCTGCCCGGAGGTGCGCAGCCTCGCACCGCCCGATCCCGAAGTATCCAGCGCTGCACATGGCCCTGCTATAGGCGGGCCCCATCTCCACAATAATCACTGCTGCCCCGAAGTGCGCAGCCTTGCACCGCCCGATCCTGAAGTACCCGGCGCTGCACATGGCCCTGCTATAGGCGGGCCTCACCGAAACAACAATCACTGTTGCCCTGAAGTATGCAGCAGCGCATTGCCCGACCCCGAAGTGTCTGGCTTTGCTTACGGCCCTGCTATAGGCGGGCCCCACCGAATCAACAATGACTGCTGCCCTGAAGTGTGCAGCTGCGCATTGCCCGACCCCGAAGTGTCTGGCTCTGCTCATGGCCCTGCTATAGGCGGGCCCCGTCTCCACAACAACAACTGCTGCCCTGAAGTCTGCAGCTGCGCATTGCCTGACCCTGAAGTGTCTGGCTCTGCTCACGGCCCTGCTATAGGCGGGCCCCGTCTCCACAACAACAACTGCTGCCCTGAAGTCTGCAGCTGCGCATTGCCTGACCCTGAAGTGTCTGGCTCTGCTCACGGCCCTGCTATAGGCGAGCCCCATCTACATGACGATGACTGCTGCCCTGAAGTGCGCAGCCTCGCACAGCCCGACCCCGAAGTGTCTGGCTCTGCTCACGGCCCTGCTATAGGCGAGCCCCATCTACATGACAACGACTGCTGCCCTGAAGTGCGCAGCCTCGCACAGCCCGACCCCGAAGTGTCCGGCTCTACACGAAGCCCTGCCATAGGCGGGCCCCACCGAAGAAACGATGGCTGCCGCACTCAGGTGTACAGCCTCGCACCAGCCGACCCCAAAGTGTCCGGCTCTGCACGCAGCCCTACTATAGGCGGGCCCCACCGAAGTGATGATAATTGCTGCATTGAGATGTGCAGCCTCGCACTACCCGACTTCAAAGTGTCAGGCTCTACACGCAGCCCTGCTGTAAGCGGGCTCTACCGAGACATCAATAACTGCTGCACTGAGATGTGCAGCCCCGTACTACCTGACCCCGAAGTGTCCGGCTTTACACGCAGCCCTGCCATAAGCGGACCCCACCGAAGAGACGATAGCTGCCACACTCAGGTGTACAGCATCACACCATCCTGGCCACAGACCCGATCCCGCAGGATTATACGCGGATCCCAGAAGCCCGCTGTCTTCTCAGGAGACGCGACATCGCCCCGGCTATTATTCCCGATGGGGGGGATCGTTCCCGCTCAAAACAAGAATGTGCCCCAGGCCGACATGCGGCTCACCAGCCGGTCTCAGCCGACCGGCCGCTGTGGACAACGTCGAACACGTCTGGATGAAAATTAGTCCAGTTTCACTGCACGGGGGGAGTGTAACGGACGTGATCGATTGTTCATAATCATGATTCTTTCTAATTTTGCGACATTATGTTGATACAAGCCATAAGTGCGGGAAACACCGATTTATTCTAATCCATAATACGGTACCCGAGTTCTGTTTACCTGAGGGTAATTTACAAACGCCCGGCTTTAAATCCCGGGAATTTCGCAGTCGCCAGAAAAAGGCAGTTACGGGGATTAACGGCGAACTAATTAAAAGCCACCGAGCCACAGTTCGTAGTTCACGAAGGAACCCGAAGAATAGTTCGGATGTGATTAAAAGGGGGGACTTTGGCCGAAGCAAAGTCAGTAGTGGACAGAGACGAGTGAGTAGAGACCGTCCGGCCAGTGGTCGTAGTCGAGACTCCCGTCTCCTACAAAGCAAGCAGGCCACTTGCATCCCCAGCCTGAAACGCTGCGAGAAAACTCGGCAGGAACCGCCGAACCCCAACGCCCACCGTTCGAGTGCAGTCGAGTGCCCTTCGCCTCCTGCCCCCCAACGCCGTGATCCCATCAAGGCACATATCCACCACCGCAGGAGTCACACTCGGACGAGCAATCGTGACTCGTACCCAGTCACATCTTGTCACCATAGAAAGTCTTTCACTTCTCCTGCCTCCCACCTGAAGGATTCCTGAACCTGCCTCAAGGATAGTCGACCCCGTACCCCCAGAAGCATAGAAAGTGGCTTAATCCAGCACCTACATGTTTACAGTCTTGTAACGACAATGGTCGCTTACAAGTGGTCCTTCGAGCCGGATCAAGTCACATAGTGATCCCCGGACTACGGATCTAGTACCCAGCCGCTACCAAGATGTCCCGAAATCTACGCTCTGGCAAAGGTGCCCCCGAAGACGCAAGCAAACGAGATGTCACAAGCTGTGACCCTGAGGGGCCCAGCCCCGCACCCCCTACACCCCCTACACCCCCTGGCCCAAGTTCTGCCAGCCCAGCTGTATACGGAGCCGAACAATCAAGTGCGGCTGCCCGGGCCACCAGAGCACAAGCTGCCTCGGCAGCGGCTCTAGCCACCGAACCCGCCTCTACAGGGACTACCACTGCCTTCGCGGATGAGCACCTGACGTCCGATAGTGAAGCTTCTACTGAGGATACTCTTCGTCAGCTGCAACGAGAATTACGCGCAGAGAGAAAACGCAGCAGGGACTCCGCTCGGCAGATCAAGCAATTGATCGCCGCATTGGGAGTTTCGAGGCAGCCGCTCGAGCTCCCCACATCACGCTCCTTTGACACAGCGCGACCACTTGAGACACTGAAGCCCCTTGACGCATCAGCACAGCTCGATACGCTACGGCCGCCTGAGCAACCACGGTCGCCTACCTCTGAACCAACGGCGCCTGGTGCATCACCCCTCCCCGAGGCCCAGCATCAAGCGTACTGTCCGCTACCTAGCCACACAATTCCTACGCAATTCCCAGGAAATCTGACAGCGGACGAGACGGCCCGCCACACACGAGAGTGGGTTAACTACGGACAAGACCCGCTTGCGCAGATCGCCGCGGTTATGGCAGAGGCCTTTCGCAGCTCGCAATCCGGAAGTACCCCAAGGGCTCACGAAGAAGACAACCGGATGGCGTCCCTTATCGCACGAAAGTCAACGGCAAAGGACTTGCCAACATTCTCCGGGGACCCAATCGAGTGGCCTGCATTTCAGGCCCAGTACCAGCAGTCCACGGCAACATGTGGAATGACAGCATCCGAAAATCTGATACGATTACAACGCGCGCTACGTAGAAAGGCACGCGACGCCGTGAATCCATTACTCATGGACCCCGCTCAGGTGCCGGAAATCATGGACGTTCTCAAGCACCGATTCGGCGGTGCGCACGCAATAGCCACCGTAATGTACGAGTAAATCAAGAAATTACCACGATTGGCAGAGGATGCATCAAATGAAGCACTGGTTGAATTTTCTGGGACGGTGCAGAATGTTGTGGCGTCGCTGGGTAATCTGTCCGATAATTACCTGAACAACCCAGCGCTGCTCAGTGAGGCGGGCCTCATCTACTCGACAACGACTGCTGCCCTGAAGTGTGCCGCCTCGCACTGCCCGACCCCGAAGTGTCTGGCTCTGCTCACGGCCCTGCTATAGGCGGGCCCCGTCACAAAAACTGCTGCCCGGAGGTGCGCAGCCTCGCACCGCCCGATCCCGAAGTATCCAGCGCTGCACATGGCCCTGCTATAGGCGGGCCCCATCTCCACAATAATCACTGCTGCCCCGAAGTGCGCAGCCTTGCACCGCCCGATCCTGAAGTACCCGGCGCTGCACATGGCCCTGCTATAGGCGGGCCTCACCGAAACAACAATCACTGTTGCCCTGAAGTATGCAGCAGCGCATTGCCCGACCCCGAAGTGTCTGGCTCTGCTTACGGCCCTGCTATAGGCGGGCCCCACCGAATCAACAATGACTGCTGCCCTGAAGTGTGCAGCTGCGCATTGCCCGACCCCGAAGTGTCTGGCTCTGCTCATGGCCCTGCTATAGGCGGGCCCCATCTACCCAATATTGTCTGCTGCCCTGAAGTGCGCAGCCTCGCACAGCCCGACCCCGAAGTGTCTGGCTCTGCTCACGGCCCTGCTATAGGCGGGCCCCATCTACACAACAGTGACTGCTGCCCTGAAGTCTGCAGCTGCGCATTGCCTGACCCTGAAGTGTCTGGCTCTGCTCACGGCCCTGCTATAGGCGGGCCCCGTCTCCACAACAACAACTGCTGCCCTGAAGTCTGCAGCTGCGCATTGCCTGACCCTGAAGTGTCTGGCTCTGCTCACGGCCCTGCTATAGGCGGGCCCCGTCTCCACAACAACAACTGCTGCCCTGAAGTCTGCAGCTGCGCATTGCCTGACCCTGAAGTGTCTGGCTCTGCTCACGGCCCTGCTATAGGCGGGCCCCGTCTCCACAACAACAACTGCTGCCCTGAAGTCTGCAGCTGCGCATTGCCTGACCCCGAAGTGTCTGGCTCTGCTCACGGCCCTGCTATAGGCGGGCCCCGTCTCCACAACAATAATTGCTGCCCGGAGGTGCGCAGCCTCGCACCGCCCGACCCCGAAGTGTCTGGCTCTGCTCACGGCCCTGCTATAGGCGAGCCCCATCTACATGACAACGACTGCTGCCCTGAAGTGCGCAGCCTCGCACAGCCCGACCCCGAAGTGTCTGGCTCTGCTCACGGCCCTGCTATAGGCGAGCCCCATCTACATGACAACGACTGCTGCCCTGAAGTGCGCAGCCTCGCACAGCCCGACCCCGAAGTGTCCGGCTCTACACGCAGCCCTGCCATAGGCGGGCCCCACCGAAGAAACGATGGCTGCCGCACTCAGGTGTACAGCCTCGCACCAGCCGACCCCAAAGTGTCCGGCTCTGCACGCAGCCCTGCTATAGGCGGGCCCCACCGAAGTGATGATAATTGCTGCATTGAGATGTGCAGCCTCGCACTACCCGACTTCAAAGTGTCCGGCTCTACACGCAGCCCTGCTGTAAGCGGGCTCTACCGAGACATCAATAACTGCTGCACTGAGATGTGCAGCCCCGTACTGCCTGACCCCGAAGTGTCCGGCTTTACACGCAGCCCTGCCATAAGCGGACCCCACCGAAGAGACGATAGCTGCCACACTCAGGTGTACAGCATCACACCATCCTGGCCACAGACCCGATCCCGCAGGATTATACGCGGATCCCAGAAGCCCGCTGTTTTCTCAGGAGACGCGACATCGCCCCGGCTATTATTCCCGATGGGGGGGATCGTTCCCGCTCAAAACAAGAATGTGCCCCAGGCCGACATGCGGCTCACCAGCCGGTCTCAGCCGACCGGCCGCCGTGGACAACGACGAACACGTCTCGATGAAAATAAGTCCAGTTTCACTGCACGGGGGGAGTGTAGCCGACGTGATCATCGATTGTTCATAATCATGATTCTTTCTAATTTTGCGACATTATGTTGATACAAGCCATAAGTGCGGGAAACACCGATTTATTCTAATCCATAATACGGTACCCGAGGTCTGTTTACCTGAGGGTAATTTACAAACGCCCGGCTTTAAATCCCGGGAATTTCGCAGTCGCCAGAAAAAGGCAGTTACGGGGATTAACAGCGAACTAATTAAAAGCCACCGAGCCACAGTTCGTAGTTCACGAAGGAACCCGAAGAATAGTTCGGATGTGATTAAAAAGGGGGACTTTGGCCGAAGCAAAGGCAGTAGTGGACAGAGACGAGTGAGTAGAGACCGTCCGGCCAGTGGTCGTAGTCGAGACTCCCGTCTCCTACAAAGCAAGCAGGCCACTTGCATCCCCAGCCTGAGACGCTGCGAGAAAACTCGGCAGGAACCGCCGAACCCCAACGCCCACCGTTCGAGTGCAGTCGAGTGCCCTTCGCCTCCTGCCCTCCAACGCCGTGATCCCATCAAGGCACATATCCACCACCGCAGGAGTCACACTCGGACGAGCAATCGTGACTCGTACCCAGTCACATCTTGTCACCATAGAAAGTCTTTCACTTCTCCTGCCTCCCACCTGAAGGATTCCTGAACCTGCCTCAAGGATAGTCGGCCCCGTACCCCCAGAAGCATAGAAAGTGGCTTAATCCAGCACCTACATGTTTACAGTCTTGTAACGACAATGGTCGCTTACAACCACGATGAATACATTCCTTCAAATTATTGTTTAACTTTACTACTAAAGACAAGGGTTGGGGTATTTAGCTATCTTAAAGAAGATACATGTATCTAAAATAAATATTTTATTTTTTGTAGTAATTTCATGTTTCCAAAGCTACCACGTACAAAGAAACTTTTTATCACATATTGACGCAGAAGTCGATAGCGTCTCGGGTGAATACATGAATAAAATCATTGCATTAGGTTTTCTTTTCCACACAAAGCTTCACCAATATAACCCAAATGCTTAGAATACGAATATAATCACATTATTTATTACCCTTGTGAATGTCAAAGCGTTTAACTGAAATTTGTTGCAAAATCCGTAGAAGGATAGAATTTGCTTTGTGGTAAAATTCTCTAAAATAAAAGCGTTTAAACGATATGTGTGGAAAAACCACGAAAATGTTTTAAAAATTCACAATGGAAGTGTTCATAGGATATTTGTGGAAAATTCACAAAAAATTAAGAGTTCACTATAATATTTTATATATGTTGAAAATTTTACGAAAGAAGAAACGTAAACTAGATGTTCGTGACAAAATTCACAAAATTCTACGAAATTAGAAGATATTTGTTGAAAAATCAGCGACAGTAGAAGCGCTTAAAAGACAAATTACAAAATTAAATTTCAAATAGTCTTAGATAAAATAAGATATTTGTTGCAAAATCAGCGACAGTAGAAGCGTTTAGAAAATTAATTTTCAAATACTTTTAGAAAAAATGACATATTTATTGCACGTGATATGTGTTACGTTAGGTGACAAAATACAAAACAACATATGTGAAAATAAACTTGTCTTTACAATACGTTTAAACAAAGGATAAATTGTTTCTGGAATATTAGCGGGTACATTAACAAGCAAAATTATTTGGGTGGTTACCATATACTTATGGAAAATTGCACGAAATGTCGCATCATTCACAAGTATTCAATGCAAAATCCATGAATGTTAAAGAATTAGCTATATTGGTGGAAAAATCTTGAGGCAAATTTCGGACAATTTGAGGCAAAGTCTAAAGAATTGGCCAGCAATTATCATATTTTTTGATTATAAAAATTAGTATTACGCCAAATCTTAAATAAATAGCTACATAATATTTATGTACTGTTTTAAAGTAATTTAATTTGAAAACAATTTTAGCTTATCTCAAAACTAGAAATAAATTATGTTTTCGTGGAATGTAATTACTTTGTGATTTGACATATTATTAAATGAAACAAACACTTTGTTTTCAATCGCTAATTTATTTTAAATTCATCACCAACCGGTTTCACTTATCCCAAGCTTCGTCAGGGTAAAATTTAAAACAAAACAAAAATATCTAGGGAGAACATATATATATAGGCGAGGCATACAAAATATAATCCAATTAAAATATATAGATAAATAAACCAAAAATTATAGTAATATTCTTAAGAGGAACGGCTGCTCGGCCTGTTTCATACAAAATTTAATTTTGGATTTGATGCCAAAATACTCTCCTAAACCTGATGATCTTTTTTTCATCAAAAAGTATAGTAAATATCTAGTACCCATTAGAAGCAATTTATTTATGTTTGTATTACATTATGAAATGTAGACCATTAAATGAATCGATTTTTCGCGATTTTAGAGTCACCTTTAACAGTTATTTGGGGGCTAATGGTAATGTAATAAAAAAAAGTTTTACCCCGTTTGCTTTGAAAATATAAAATAATTTAAAAAAATGTTAACATAAGCATAATGGTGGACTTTAAATTAAATTAAAAAACGACCAATTTACATTAGAATACAAATTTGCCGTACATAATTTAAAATGTCGACCCGAAAATGTTTTTTTTTAAATGCTATATTTTTGTATTTTTATTTACGTAATCAAATTTAAATAGCAAATATGAAAACTTAAACAACAACAAAAAAAATATTAAATCCGCAAATAATTTTGTAAGTTACCTCTAAAATTGTGATTTTTTTCCATCGCCTATACTTCATAATTTAAAACAAAAATAAATAAAATACTTGTCAAACGTACTAGGTATTTACTAAACCTTTAATTAAAAAAAATATGTATAATCGTATATATTATCATTCAGTGTGGATACATAACTTAATTTTGGATTTTGTCCTCAAATCCAAAATTAAGTTATGTATGAAACAGGCAGCGCAGCCATTCCTCTTAATACTCAACGTAACTTGTCCCATGTTAGATATATTTAACGTTTACTCAAAATTTACCACTTCTTCTTAACCGTTCCCTCCTTTGACGTTCTACCTCTTTCTATTTTGTGTGTTGTTCCATTCTATTAATCATAATCTCTGTCTCACTGTTTAATTGTTTCGTTTTATTGTGTGTCTCCGTCTTATTACATTTTGTATATCTTACATATATATGCGCATTCTATGCATAAGTGTTTAGTTTTAAAATTTACCCCGACGAAGCTTGGGATAAGTGAATCCGGGTGGTGACGAATTTAAAATAAATTAGTGGTTCAAAACAAAGTGTTTCTTTTATTTAATACAAGTAAATTAGCTTAAAATTAATGGGAACTGCCCCATATTACTGAATAACACAACCCCCTGACAATGCAATAATAAATTATTGACATTATTATACAACATGAAACAAACTTAAACAGTTTCAGGTCACAATCTCCACATCATCTTTGTTCAAAGAGAATTCAAGTATTACACGAGTATTGTTCGAGTTTAATTCAAGTAGACAATCTCAGAATGCTTTGGACTCTTGTTCACGTAAATGTAGACGTAGAATATGGCCGAACAAATTTAAACGGGATTTATTGCGAGGCTGAATAATAACGTTTTGAAACGGATTAGTTTATGTGACGATACGCTCGTGATTGTACGAATGGCTATGGTTTGTATATAACATAATGAACTTTACGCTCTTGTTATGGGAATACACATAAATTTATTTATTAGAATAATACATTTGCAAACGCGATTTGTAACTAAAACGAACCTTCTTACTTAAAGTTTTATACGACTTTAAAAATACTAGAATATTTGAAATCTTTAATTTTAATGATTTGCCTTCATTTCCTTCTTCACAAAGTGGTCAAATGTATCATATTTTGATTCAATTTCCTATTGGAGGTTGGATATTCACCTTCTTTAATCATCACACTCATAACACACTTCGTTTTCCTTAATTACATCTTCAAATGGTGTATTTTCAAAAAAAATGGATACGGTATTTATGGAAGATTAAAGGTTTATTTTTCTGATTCTTATCATCGTACTAAAAATGTGTAATTTTAATATTTTCATTAATCCCTAAACTGTTCAAACTGGATACAACGCCATTATGATGTAGAAAACGCTACTGGCTAGTAAGACGGCTGACCCCGCGTTGGCCGGCGTGACGTCAACAACGCCCTTTTCACGAACAGAAAAAAATCATGTCAATTTGGCTGCAAAAAATTATCCGCCAATATGAAAATAATAATAAAATGGCGCCATTATCGTATTTTTTTCTGAATTTTTTTTGACAATGCAATTCAGCGGAAATATCCAATTGTCTCTAGTTTGACCGATTCTTTGGGACTCTCATCAATTCCTAGTCGGCAAATTTCTTTTGACGTCGCCCATGAAACACTCTAAAACTGTGTACACTTACATCGTGGAATTTGCACATCTTCTTCAGTCAGGAAATCGAGAGCAACGCAATTATTTTCAATTCTAAGCGATTTTTCAATCATGAACTATGGAGCTTATAAATGTGTAGGTGTACTACACTATAAAAACATATTACCAATGTTCGATGAGAAAAAAACCTTTCGAAAAATATTGTTCAAATCTAGCTAGTAATCATATCATTATATTTAGTTCTTGTAATTTTTCTTTGTAATTTCTTCTAAGAATTATCCGCTTCCACACTAAGATTTGAATTTCTAAACAAAAGCTAGTTGTTGTTTTGACAAAGAGAAATTTGGAAGGAAAACACAGTTAAGGAAACAAAACAGTTAGGAAATGGAGGGGTTAAATAAAGGCTTGAGATTGCTTGGAGGTTAGAGCCATATGTTGTGGAACTGAAGTAATTAGTGTTATTTGATGGTAATAAATAATAGAATAGGAGGGGAATTCGTAGAATTATTACCCCTTATCAACAGAACTATGTTCTGCAGATATCTATTCTATTATAATATTTATCTTTACTGAAGTCTATAAATCTACGATAATTGTTTGTCTATTTTATTAAAGCTCGCGAACAGAGCTCTAGCAATGTGAAATTGTTGCAAAACGTCATGCTGAAAGTTCAACACAGCTGATTTTCTTGGGTAAATTCATTTTATCTAGAGCATAAGCTATAAAGTTTCAAATGAAAACAACTTTTTTTTTTTTTTCAAAACATTTTCTTCTTTAATCGAAAGTTTGCTGTTGTTAAATATTCAATGTTTGAGGAATGCTATTGCTAAAATGGCATGCCACCAATATCTACGATATGACCTCTCTATTATTCTCATAAACGACTTATGTAACCGAAAGAGAGGTGACAACGGACCTCTCAGCGGCAGGACTATATATTACGTGATGTTTGAAAGATGCACGAGTGACAAGCCGGCGCATGCGCAGACGGGAAATCAATACACACAAATGATTTAATTGTAAATTTTATACTGGTAGTTAGGTAAATGTATAAGGTTTCAAAAAGAAAAAAATCCTCAAACCATAATCATAAATTTCTATGAAATATATCCCAAAATGTCTGAAAATGGTGCAGTTTGAAAACCAGACAACGCAATTTTGAGCGTTTTACCCAAAAATCCAGCACATATTTCATATAGAATTTAAAAGTTTACAGTGTGAGGGATATTGTCCTTTGGAATCTTATCCATTTCCCTAATTACACATATATAATTATAAATTTATAGATAAATCACTCGTAGTATTTCTTGATTTAGCAACCTGCAAAGTGAATATTTTTGGGTGCTGACGATTAAACCGTTTGAATAAAGGGAGTAAAAAATTTTTTGAACTCTTTATTCATTACCTAGGTACGGGACGACTACCATATTAAAGTTGTAAAATGTTTTTAAGTAGTGTCTAATGTTATATTGTTTCGTTTAGGTGCAAATGGAGAAGGAGAAGCAGAACTATGACTTTGACAACATCCAGTCACAGCTTGATAAGGCGCTAGGACAGGCCAACCGCATGCAGAAAGAGAGGGAGACAGTGCAGCTGGAAGCAGACAGATTGAGAGACAAGCATGAGAAGGCGCAGGTATGTAACTTTTAATGTAAAATAAAACGTTAAGTAATCTATAATGTATTCATTTGTCTGCGATTTTTACGATTAATTCCAAATGTCCCGGTGGTTTTCGATTAGGTGCGAGTCTGAAGTAGCGATGGGTCATGGACTTATTTTGTTAAGAACGGGAGTCACGATACCCGTTCAATATTTTCGTACGACTCAATTGAACGACGGCTCATTTAAGAGCCGGCACGTATCAAGAGCCGACTTCCAGTTCATGAGCTCATACCCTAGTTCATACGACTCCCAGTTCCTACGTCTCCCAGCCCCTAGCGTATAGATGTAGGTAAAAAACGTCCAGATGCCAGGCGCCGTTCACGTACTGTACAGTGCCTACATACATGTAAATGCGGCAATTATTCTTATCTCTGGACACGAATATGTGAACTCTTGGAAACAACTGCTTTAAGATGCGCCATGGTGCCAAATATTAATTTATACACGTATACGATGATTTCATATAAACAAATTAGAACAAAGGAACTTATTTAAAGATATGTCATCGTAGAAATGCGTAAGAAACTATCAGACATCTGAGATATGTTTATCTTTAGATAAATAAACGCTATTTCTTAAGTGGTTCCAAGGTTTGTCAAAAAGAGTCAGAATTCAATCGAGCCTTGGTACGATTTACCGGGAGTCGTACGCTCATGGCTCATCAAAATGAGTCGGCACAAATGAACGGCTCGTTTATGAACAACTCATCGCCAATCTGAATAAATCCGATGGTTTGTAGGTGAAGTAGTCATCAAGCTGATTTTGAAGAGGATTGTCGTTATAACCCTTCCCTTACTGTACTAGGAAATTCCACGGGCTCCGGTGCTGTCTACTCAGTGCACAGGGTACACTTTTAGAATTTTATAATTTTTAAGTTGAATAAAAATGAATAGTTTACATTTATTACGTATGTAAATCATTTTATTAAAAGTATATACGAAATATCGTGTATAAACTAAGAAAAAAACATATGCCTTGCATAAAACGCATGATACGTCCATTACTGCCGGCAGACCGCCGACTACTACGGACGACCGTGCATGGTGGTACGATGAGCGAAATCCCGTACCCATCTCGCTCACTGCCGCACCACTCGGCAAGTTATTAACGCATGCAGTCATACTTGTATATTGACTTCATTTTTACCGATTTTTCGACAATACCTTTTTTTTTCTTTTGCGTTCGATAAATATTTAATTATTTTTAGTATATTTGAATTATTTTTTCCAATACATAAATGCGTTGCTGAGTAACACGCAAAAATAAACTCTGCGTTTAGTATATTAATAGAGTTATATTTATAATTATATACATTAAGAGTTATCAAATGCATTAATTGTTTTTGCGTTTAATTCGTAGAACTCCATTTAACTTATTATATTTTTTAATTTAACGTAAATAAAATTTAATAAAGTTATTATTAAGTTCTGCGAGTACTTTTAGTTATTATTGTGACAGCTGTTTCGGCGTTCAAGACCATTTTCAAACTGCAGTTTAAGGCTTTGAACGCCGAAATAGCTGTCACAATGATAACTGAAAATACTTGCAGAACTTAATAATAACATTATTAAACCTGATTTATATATATTTTTTAATTTATCAAATATGTAAGAAGTGAAAGGTTGATAGGAAAAGTATAGTAATGGGGACAGTTTTACAACTATTTTATGACATGTGTCAAAAGAGAGTCGCAAAACTGTCTGTGACTGATATTGATAATGTCAAAGGAGAATGCAGAATCATTGAGTAGTTGAGTCGCTCTGCTAATTAGTGTGTTCTGGTAAGCCGAGGTTCTCGCTTTCGGAGCATAAAAGAGTGCATGGAATCTCCCACGAGCATGCTTGTGAGGACATATAAGTTTATCTCTTTCAACATAAGTGGATTACATAATGTTTCTAGAGATTAACTTTAAAAATGTTTATCTAAAAATATTTTTCGGCGGGCTTCTAATGAATGAACCTCGATCCGTTAACTTCACGGTTAATCTTAAAAAAAGTGTGTAACCACTGGAAGATAGTTTTTTTTATTATTTTAAGTTAAATTGACAAAAAATTTCAAATTATTATTAATTTATTAATTGATTAACTAAAGTTCTTAAAAACTTAAGACAAGATTTTTGTGCATAGCGCTAAGGGTAACAATTATTTTTATAAACACAGTTGAAACAGCCACCGAAAGTCGCTGAGTTAGCAATAATGTTTATTGGTGAACGCCTCTTGATCTGGTCGATGTTTAAAGCGCCCGCCGCTGCCAATCAACATACTAGTGTTTCATTCAATAATTACTGTTTTTATTATATTTCACATTATTTATTACTTTTTTATATATTGATTGAATCTTGGCGGGCGTTTCATAAAGCCGAATGCAGCTCAATGGTAGAGCATCTGACCGGACATCAGAAGGGTGCAAGTTCGAGTCCTGTCGGCGACATTTATCTTTGCTCGGAAAGGCTTTTTTCAATTTGGATGAGTGTTTCAGGCTAATAATTATTATTATAAAAATAATTATTATTAATTTATTTGGATCCTAAGAGTGGAGAGGTCTTGCGTAAATGGCGACCCGAGTTTTCTTTCAAAGCTGTATAAGTCAAATTTTTTTTAAAAATAAACTTGCAATTTTCCCTTTTAGAATGGCTTTTAAGTCTCAAATTCATAGAAATGTTCAGGTAATATAAAATATTTGTCTATGTTCTAAGTTCAGATTCGATTGGTAAAATGGTGTAACGCTTGAGGGGTGAATGCCAAATACAATAAAGAATGAATCGAGGGTAAGAGGAAGAATGCCGAAACACACACAGAATGTGAAGGTAAGGAAAATTTTAGTTGGCAGTATTTATGAGTAGAATATTGAGGAGAATAAAGGTATCAGCAAGAGGAGGTGGAAAGGAAAAAGGAAGGTGAAATGTTGAGTGAAAGTCCGGCCAGAAGGTATGGTGGGTATTACATTACGTGACGAGAAAGGCAATGGCTAGATTAGTTCGGGGAACAAGGGTTGGAGATGAGATGAATGGTTAAAAATATGAAGGGATGTCTTTACTTGTCTTTCTTCAAAAAAAAAATTCTAAAAATCTTTAAAAAAACGCATTGAATACTCCAATATTTTGGTCAACTTCAAGGGTAGAAGATTGGTGGAATTTTTAATGATTTTTTTTTGTATATTTTAAATTGTGAAACACGTTATACTGACTCATTGCAAATGATTAAATTCAACGGTTTTGAGCGATTTTTTGAGATACCTGGAAGCTTAGATTTGGAGATATTTTTAAATAGTCCATATTTGTTACTTAATTCGCTCACATATTTCACTTTTAAAATACTTCGTCGAATGATCAAAGCTCGTGAATTTGAACCATGATAAGTAGAAAATTCCTGCATCTTGGTTATTATCATGAGGAACGAAAAATACGAAATTGTCCAATTCATATTGCAGTGGATGGTTGGCGGAAGGCGTAGCACAGGAAGTTGCCGAATTTTACGACTTCGTAAAAATGTATTTGACTGGAACGAGTGCAGTTCCGGAGCGTTGTATCTTAAAACAAATTGTAATTTCGAGGGATGAAATGATGGTCAAGGATTTAATCAACGACATTATTTAAAATGCCAATAAAAATAACTAACCCACTAATCTGTTTGGGGCAGAGATTTTGTTACTAAATAAAACAATGACTCGAGAGAAAGAAACCTTTGAAGTGTGGATATTTAGGGGAATCCACAAAATATCCTGGGAAGATATAGTATCTAAATAATTATAAGTCCCAATGACCAAAAAATGATAAATTAGACTGGATTAAAGATAAGAAAACTCCAAAAGCTTGGTCACACATGAGGAGTGACAAATATAAGAATATAAGGCAACGAGTAGGACACATTGCTCGAAGAATGGACAATAATTTAAAGATATACAATATCTTGTCATTCAGAGGTATCCGAGAGGAATCAAAAGGGTTCAAGGCTACCCTAAAACCCAATGAATCCACCAGATAATCAAGTTAGGCGGAAATACGTGACAATGTAAAGCATTAAACTAAGAAAAGTGGCAGCATTCACTCAGCGATTGATAATTATCATGTACGTGGTTGAGAATTCACAGATTACACGTTTAAAGATAAAATCCTGATAGTTTTCTTGGAACAATGGTCTTATGTATTAGATTAGGAAAGCTGCGTGTAGAAATCTGACCGTACGAAACATAAAAAGAACTCTGGAACGGTGAACCCCGAGGTCGTGAAATTTAGACAGCTTTTTTCGTCTGTAATTTCTATGTCAATCCAAGCTATGGAGCTTTGAACTGTAGAAATATAAGACAATACGCCACGTTGTTTATTGAAATTTTTTTAACATACACAAAAAATGAACTAAAAAAAACATGTTTCAATTATTGTTAGTGCCCATAAAAACAAAATAAGGAAATAATCAAGTGACATTGTGTCATAAAAACATTTTTACATGAATTTATCCTACCGTGAATTTCCGGGCTTTTTTATGGTGGTAACCTCTTTTTACCCCCGTTTGGAGAAAGCAGACTCTCGCCCAAGGGATTTAGAAATGGCGAGACGTAAGATTCGCCAAAATGTTAACACTTTCGGGATTGATGAATTTTATACATTACTGACAACTTTCCGTTACAAAAGGAGGGTACCTACGCCCCGCCCAAAATATTCGCCCTGTAATACCATTCAGTCATTGAATTTGATCATTGTGTTTTGCTACAATTTATGATTTTCCAATTTATTAGGCGTACGTAGGTAAAAGAGGCGAACTGAATCAATCCAGCGACGTATATGAATAAATTACAAAGATTTTGCTGAAATAGGAGCCAAAATGATACATTTTTAATTTTTAATTATTTTTATTGAGATGTATAACCTCATTGTAATATTTAATCAATGAAGAAAATAATATTAACATAACTTAAATGAAACATGAAACCGGAAAAAAAACACCAGAAAATAAAAAAAGGCTTCAGTCGCATATGGGACTCTAATGAGACCAGTTCAATTTATGTCATCTTCATCGATATCATATCTCAAATTCAAGATTTGTCAATATTATTCTCCATTTTGAATCCCATATTATTGGCAGCTATCTTTATGATGATTACAAAGTTAGAATATAGAAAATAAAAATTTCTCCACAAACACAATTGCAAATATATTGAGAATAATATTGACAAATTTGATTTTGAGATATAATATCGATGAAGATGACATAAATTGAACTGGTCTCATTAGCCAAGTTGGTAAAACGGTTGCCCCGGATAGGCAGAGGTTCTGGGTTTGAGTCCCAGGAGCGATTGATATCTTTTTTATTTTCTGTTGTTTTTTTCCGGTTTTATGTTTCATTTAGGTTATGTTAAAATTATTTTCTTCAATGATTAGATACATTTTAAATTTATTCTTCCGTTAGTAATTGTAAATGGCATTTTTGTGCTAAAAATAGAGATTGATCAGCATCGAACCCCTGTTGCTCTTTATAGAAAGATCCCTGATGAGATGGCTTAGAAATTTATCATGGATGCCCGAAATAAAATCAATTAAGCTCGTTAATTAGATGTATACATGAAGTTTACCTTAATTGCCTCTTCTGAAGAAGAAATTAATCACTTCCCTGCTAAATTAGGGGAAAAAAGTCTTAATCCAGGCGTTCTAATCAACAAATCCAAAACAAAATTAATGGTGATCGACAGGACCTTTATAAGAACAAATGCTCTCACAGATTTAGATACGATGAACGTGATCATACACCTAGGCCAATTTATAAGTGACGAAGGAGGCTGTGAAACGAATAATATACATGACGAAAGATGCCATAAGGATAGTGTGATGTGGAGTGACTTAATCATAACGAAGACCACCAAATGAGATTAGTAGGGGCGCTGATTTTCCTCGTACTATACTGTGTGGAAACATGGACACTTAGAGCCAGCGAAAGAAAGCGGATAGACGACCTCGAAACGTGGTGCTAAAGAAAAAATGCCCAGAATTTTATGAACAGCCAGACACTACTGGAAGAGCTAAATATTCAATATAGGATATCGACTACCTGTCTACAGTGTATCCTAAGACACTTTGGACACATTGCTCACCAAACTGCGAACTCGAAATCGAGGGAAATTGAAGTAGGGGTTATAATTCCCAGCATTGAGGAACCGACTAAAGAAGAATAAAATATAATCTCAGAAGAATCATTAAGTTTTTTCAGTTGATCACCACACTAATTAAAATTGACATAATTACGGTTAGTATAAGATTGAGAGCGATAGTATGCCGTGTATATTGGAGTCCGGTCAACAGAGAATTCCCACGAGTTACGGTATTATTAGTAATATGTAGAAAATGGACAATAATTTGGCTTGCGAATAAAATATTTATGTATATTGGATATTCGCTACGAAAACGAAAATATGGAATATTGTATGGATACTGATCTACTATAAAATTATGTAAAACAAAAATGGTCGTGTCTACGAAAATAAATAAATTATGAGGTATAAAAAGTGTACCATAATTTTTTTTCAGAAAAAAAACAGTCTACGTGTTCTGCATATTAACTATTAAGTATCCTATTGATTACCGTCTCAAACGCCTAAAAATCAAGAAAAATACACGTAAAATTATTCAATAACCATAAATTATACCCAACTTGGTCAATAAGAAATTTCCAATCTACCCAATTTAAATAAAGATAACCTGTAAAATTATTACTAATATTAAGTTCAATGTCCAACCCTCAAAGAGTGAAAAGTTTCGAGTTTCGCAAAGTATGAAAGGTATTCAATGAAACTTTGCCGAAAAAGGCTGATTAATAAATTTAGACCAAAGGTAAACTTGGCTACCGCATTTCAATATTGAACGGGAAAACTTTATTTATGGTGAAGATTAATAATTGTTTTAACCAATTGTTTTCTTGGTGTGTGGCAAAGATGAAGGTAATTTAATAAAGGCAAAATAGACGATCACTATTTCGTCTTATCAGTGTCAAGTGTTGAAATGTTAAAAACATATTTGGTGAAGGTAAATCAATACATTTGTGTGAGTAGTTGTTTTGGTAAATCTTTATTCTTGAGTGGGATTTGATCATCTCTGCAAATGTTATCAACTGGTTCTGGTCCCTCGCTATTCTTCTTTGGTCCTCTGTTCTTCCCATTCTGTTCCAATAGTCTTTGACGTAGGGAGCCCACCCATTTATCCCGTACAAATTTGGTGTCAAAAAATTCCATAGTCGCTGCACACCCGAGCAGCTAACAGATTCCCAAAGGTTTGCACGCTTCCCCGGTTTGCCACTGAAACGCCACGAGTATGGGATTGTACGAATGACATGGAAGCCGAATACAGAACGCACGTATTGGAAAATATGACAAAATCGACAATCATTATTTTGTCAATCAGTGTTAAGTATTGAAATGACAAAAACATAATCGGTGAAGGCAAAACAATGGAAGTGGAATTTTTTCTCAGATGGGAATACTCACCTAACCCAATTCAAGCATTTTTTGGTCCTTAAAATTGATATAAAAATGTGCATGTTTTTGCTGAATCGATTATAGGCCACTATTCTTAGTTCAAGTCCAAAATGTTATTCAATTTTAACTGAGAGAACATAAAAAAACGCTATTTTGTCAGAAAAACGGTACAAATACACACGAAACAAAAATTAACACGATCCTGACTATGTTTAAAATGCCATAAAATTCTAGGAAACTTTATCTTGGTGTGGTTTTACATGTTATATTGTATAAGGCAAAAGAACTCCAGCAAAATTATAGTCTTAAAAGGTCTCGAATAAAATATCTTCAGCAAAGAACTTTGTTACTCCCCGTGTTCGAATCGTGTCTCGGTTTCTGTGGAACGGAATTATTCTTGTGGAACTTTGTAATTGCAACGTCTTCAAAGTTTGCGAGATTTTGTTGAGTTGGAAAAATCCCGGTTGAAGTTACCTCTGCGCGTTAGTTTAGTTTTAGTAATTGTTGTTTCCATAGTTTTAATCGCTTTTAATTAAAAAAAATACTTTTAGAGCTTTAGCCTTTACGATAAATTGATATATTTCCCTATTTCCTCGTATGTAATCCAATCATAGCTCAATAATAATAGACAAATATTTAATAGCTATGTTTTAATAGCGTCATTTTTCCGAACAAGGCGGTTCACAAAGCTAGGAAATACCTTTTTTATTATTTTTTTTCATAACATTTAAAAAAAAAAACGATGCAAATTGTTCCGATAAACTATTTTTTTGTAGTTTGTCTAATGGGAGCTTGTTATACAAAACTCGAAATTTACAGTTAAGGTTACAAAATATATCTATATAAAATAAAAACATAAAAAAAACATATGCAACAAACTTAAAGCATAAATATTTGTTACTCAAAAATATTTCTACAAAAACATTAAAAAATTAAATAAATTTAAAACATAAACGACAACAATAAATCGTACATCAAATAATATTTCCTTATTATCTAATACATATAGTTTCTTTCAGCTAGCTAAGTTTTCAATATACAACTGTATTTAGTTTTAGCATAGTTTTTTTTTTGTTTCAGCGGGTAACATATTTAAACAGCTAGGAAAGATGTGATCTAAAGTTCTTTGTCCATATTTGTTTGTATGCTTAGGAACCATTAATCCTTCATTAAAATTGAGATGAGTATTTTAAGTGTGCTCTAGTCTATTTGTATTATACGAGTATATAGGGTTATTAATGTGCTGAGATATAATTTTTTAACACAAAATTGATTACTGAAAGAATTTAGAGACTGATAAAACTAAATAGATACGAAGCATCAAAAAAAAAAACTATCGAATGGCCAACTTTTGCATCACTGCAGAGTTTTTAAGTTTGATATTTCTAGGTTAATGCCACTATTTCTGAATAAAACTGTGTTGGAATTTACTGAGAGAAAATTAATAGTTAAAACTGTTTGATTACTGGAATAAGAAATTAATGTGTGTTAATACATTTTTTTTAAATGGTTGGGCAAGTCTAGGTTAAGAAGCTAGGTTAGGTTAGGTTGATTAAAAAATTTTAACTTCGACATAAATTTTTTTCGATAAATTCTAGGATTTTCCGATGAAACCTAATGTTTCCGAATTTTTGGGCTTTTTCAATGGCATAAACAAGAATAAAAATGACATGGACCGTTCATTAGCAAATTTAGTAATTTTATAAAAATGGCATTTAACCTTTAAAATCGGAAGTACAGACATGTACCGCGATTAAAACATAATATCACGTACGTTATTTTAAGTGTTGACAAAAATAAGGGCTATCCGTCAGATAAATAATTCCCAAGAGCTAATAAGGACCCACACACAACTGCCTGTCTCCTGTAACCCAAGTGCTTTAATTTTAACTCCAACCTTTAGCGCAAGTGTGGGAATAGGGAGCTAGGAAACGTATAAAGGGGGTTAGGAAACGTAATAAGGGGGTTAGGAAACGAATAAAGGGGGTTTGTAATTTCCAACCCTTGTGTTGTGTTGTTTACTCAGAGGTAACTACTTAACGAGTACGTACTAAAACAAATAGACTTTAAGTCGGGCGCCGAGGGGCTACAACGCACTCAACCGTTTATATCAGTGGTACTAAACACGTTTTTTTTTTTTTTTTCAAATAAGTCATACAACGATGTTGCACTCCCATGAGTTATAAATTCAACTCATTATGGGACTGTTTATTATTGCTACAGTATATTAACTTTTACAGAGTTTTCAGGGCAAATATGTATACGAAAATATTTAAAAAATATATATATGTGTATGCAAACAATAGGAAAATAACACAAATAAATGTACAGGCTCAAAACATACAGATGCAATAAAAAATACGTAACAACGTTTTACAAGAGAGAAAAAAAGTATATATACATCAGAATTTACAAAGCTTAAACGGCAGCTTAAATCAGAACAGAGTTGGTACCTGTGATAAGTTGTTTTCCAAATGGCATTAAAAAAAAAAGATTTTGGAACATCATTTTGAGATTTGTCCGGAGCTCATACATGTCTCAATTCCTCTGGCAACTTGCTATGGCTGGTGTAAGTAATGTATTCCAATGATTTCAGTCCGTATTTTGAAAAGTGTATTTTTGATATGTGTAGTTTGTGTATTATAGCCAAAAATATATGGAAATTAATTGAAGATCATATTAACATTCCTTGAATTGAAGCATAATATCGATTAAAAACTACGAAGAGCAATAAGGTTGCATTAGCTCAATTGGTTAAAGCGCAGGTCCCGGATAGACCGAGGGGTCCTGGGCTCAAGTCCCAGATAGACCGAGAGGTCCTGAGTTCGAGTCCGAGATACGATCTTTACCTTTTTTAGTTTCTGTGTCTTTGCTGTTTCATATTTCATTTGAGATCATATTATTAGTTCCAAACTTTTGAAATTTTATAATAATATTGTATTCTGAAATGTCAAATAATGTTGTTTCGGTTTCACTTATTCGTCACTTTCCGCTCCCGAATATGCCCCGGTTACAAAATTGTTGAGAACCCCTGGCTTACATAAATACGTGGGCATTTAAAATTTACATCCAAATGGTGGGAAAATGTAACTTGTGATAATATTGTGGAAACTGGGGAAGTTAGTTATCTCATACGTGTTTTTCTCGCCAACTTCTACCATGAAACCATGACAAACTATCATTAACTAGTTCCTCAACGTCTTCTGTTATGCTTTCTTATTGAAGGTAAGCTATCATTAAAACCATAGGTTCACAACGGGGGCGGTATCGCCTAGTAAGGGGCGTTGGAGTGATCCAAAGGGCCGGTAGTGGCCTCAAGGGAAAATGGGGGGCGGTGAAGGGCTACAAGTTAAAGAAGGTACATCGTTGAAAGAATTATGCAACAAAATTAACTGTTCAATTATTCCATTGATTTATCGCATACCTAGATGTTCCCCTCTGACCAGTAGCGGTTTTCTCTAAGTGTGTTTGTGCAGCGAACTCCTATAAAACAGAAAATAAAATAAGATAAACTTGTGTCATCATTTTACCACACAACAGCGAGCCATTCAAATTCCGTGCGTTATGAATTCAGCGACTATGGGACTTTCTGTCCTCAGAAATAGTTAATATAAAACATACACGTGGCGCTTCAGCGGTAAACCGTGCAAACCTTGAGCATTACTAGGTGACCATGTGCGCAGCGACTATTGAGATAATACCATATTTGTGCGGAAAAGTATTTTGCAAGAATCAATAGATTTTTCTCTGTAATTATATTATTATAAATTTCTATTAAAATAAGTAAATTTTTAAAAATGCTACTTTTTATATTAATAAACGACCAGTTTTTTGACTAAATTATGATTTTCGAATTTAAAAATATTTTTTTTAACCTACGACTTTATGTTATTCACTAGTCACAGACGTAATAATGAATCGCCGAATTGTTTCTTGATGCTAGGTCGCCGATCTTCGGTGCAATGATGCGATGAAATTCTTTTAGACGGTCCGGTGAGGAACGAACCTTTCTCTCGCTACTTACGTTGCAAACCGTTACCTTACTTTAGCAAACTTGACTTTTCTGTGCAGTGTCTGCAGTAACGAGTGAAATGTTCATTCCTCACCGGACCGTCAGAGAGCAGCCTTAGACTTACGTTAAAATATATGTAATATGGGAAAGGTTAGTATAGGATTTTTTCATATGGACGAGGAGAGTTTTTTCACACTGTTTTTAATCCCCGATTGAATTTCCAATGAGGTGTCACGAACTGCCTCTGCCTATAACCCCCACCATACGAAAAAAGAAGAAACTCTACAAGCTGCCACCCGGAAAAGTTCAGTGGAACTAAACTTGTACCAGAAATGTAGATTTAGAAGCCATGAGGTCCGGCGTCATCAATAACACTTCATCTGCCCCTACCCCCACCACTACCCCTACTCCAACCCCTAACCCTACCCCTACCCCTTTTATTATTTTAAATAAATACATACTGAGGCGGGTCATGTGATACTTCAACTTTAACTGTTATTAAATTATTTTCTATTTTACTCTATAAGCCACTGTACACTTACATTATTATATTGTACATGTCTTTTAGTTATAGTTAAATTTAATTACAATAAAGATATTATTATCAAAGTACCTCTCCCCCTTCACTCTAGTGTATTTTTAATTATCATGTTTCAAGTACGTTGTATTCAAGTACTTTAGGGTAAAAGCCCTCTGGGCATTAAAGTAAAAATAAAATAAAATTAATGATGATCCTAGATCAATATTTTTTAAAGGCAGAATAACGGTTGTCTATACATTAAAAACAACTACGGTGGACTTAATTTCATCAAAAATTTCTAAAAATAGTTTAAAAACGTATAACAGAAAACTTCTCCTGCAAATACGATAATTATGTGCTGTAACCAGAGTTCCAGTGGAAACATTAAGATCTGGAAACGTTCCAGCTCCAGAGAACGAGTGTTCCTACCTCCAACAACTTCCAGGAATTACCGTCCACACTTCTGGAATTAATGAACTTTGAATTAGCGACTAATTGAGTTCAGACCTGCCCCAGGCGTTGGTTGTTACTTATTATCCACTGTGAACTCGGTTGACAAATATTAATTGGGCTCTCGGTGGTACCTTTCAAGTTTACCGTGTCATTGCGGGTGCCTCGCTGCACGTATATTGTAGTAGACATGACAAACTTATTTGTTTATTAAATTAAAGCCTTTGACACAATGTTAAAATGTGATTATTCAGCGAACAGAAGGCGTTTTTTGGATAACTTATTTGACAGACTAGAAAGTTCATTTGATGAATAAACAATTTAATATTATCAAATTAACTACGTTCACAGCATTGCGATATTTTCATATGAAATTCGTAAATTAGTTGTAATATTATTATACATATTAAAATAAGGATTTGGTCGCGGCTTTTATTTAAACATTTTTTCAAAACCAGCATTTACAATCGAAACAGAACTTGAAATGGCTTTAGCCGTGCTGCTATGTGACAGATACCTACTTCCCAGCCTTATTCTCCTTCCCTTCGCAACTCTCTTCAACCTCACAATATACTTGGTTTGCCATAATCCCACTGGCTCCACACGATTGGGAGAAGTTGGGATCTTTGTGCGGTATTTACACGAAAAACTCGCATAGATATTTACACATTTCAACGCGTTTACATCAAATTTCCCAAGAGTTTCAAACATTTTACTTCGTCTTTCTTGAAATAATGTTGCACGAAGACAACACACCACATAACAAAATGTTATAAAGTTTAGATAAAATGACGGAAATTGTAGTTAATATGGGTAGTGTAACTTGCATTTAGTAAAAGGCGGAATGAAATAATTCTATAAGTGGATAATTTTAACTTCGTTTATCTAGAAATAATGTTACACAGAGATACAATATGGAACATATTGACTTTAAGTCATCCATATAACAAAATGTTCTGAAGTTTAGATAAAACGACGGAAATTGTAGTCAATATGGGTAGTATAACTTACATTTAGTAGAAGGCGGAATGGAATAATTCTATAAGTGGATAATTTTAACTTCATTTATCTAGAAATAATGTTACACAGAGATACAATATAGAACATATTGACTTTAAGTCATCCATATACCAAAATGTTCTGAAGTTTAGATAAAACGACGGAAATTGTAGTCAATATGGGTAGTATAACTTACATTTAGTAGAAGGCGGAATGGAATAATTCTATAAGTGGATAATTTTAACTTCATTTATCTAGAAATAATGTTACACAGAGATACAATATTGAACATATTGACTTTAAGTCATCCATATACCAAAATGTTCTGAAATTGTAGTCAATATGGGTAGTATAACTTACGAGGCGGAATGGAAATTGTAGTCAATATGTTACACAGAGGAACATATTGACTTTAGTATAACTTACATTTAGTAGAAGGCGGAATGGAATAATTCTATAAGTGGATAATTTTAACTTCATTTATCTAGAAATAATGTTACACAGAGATACAATATAGAACATATTGACTTTAAGTCATCCATATACCAAAATGTTCTGAAGTTTACATAAAATGACGGAAATTGTAGTCAATATGGGTAGTATAACTTACATTTAGTAAAAGGCGGAATGGAATAATTCCATAAGTGGATAATTTTCACTTCGTTTATCTCGAAATAATGTTACGCAGAGAAAAAATGTGGAACATATTGACTTTAAGTCATCCATATAACAAAATGTTCTGATTTTTTCATAATAGGTCGTAAAATGTAGTCAATGTGTCTAGTATAATCTGTTATGATATAATTAAATAGCAGATAATTTTAACAATTGAAATTAAAATTACGAAAGTGAATACCAATCGTTTGAGGAAATTATATCAGATAATTTTAATTAATTAATTAATTATTTTATAATATCAGATAATCAGATAAATCAGATAATTTTAATTATTTAATTAATTAATTAATTAATTAATTTTATATTAGATAATTTTAAGTTCTTTAATCATTGAAGAACTTCAAAAAGTTATTCCAATAATTTAATTTTAACTTCGTTAATCTCAAAATGATGTCACAGGGAGATAGGATATCTTTTAAGCCATAAAACAGGTCGGAAATCGCAGTCAATATGGTCCATATAACACCGTTACGTTATAGTAAAAGGCGGAACGAAATAATTCAATAAGCAGATAATTGCCACAAAATAAAGCCGTAACTTGCGCTAGTTAAATCTGAAATAACCGGTGAAATTCCTTGCCGGAAACTACTGTGTGCTACTGGCCCGGCGAAGGTTCTACGCTACTGAAATAGTTGAGGTCAAAGCCTCCATCCCCTAACGATCGATTACACCTTCCCCCCTCCATCTCCCTACCACCCACCACCCTTTACCACCCCCCGACTGGAACTTGTGCCTAAAATAAAGCGTTCACGAATTCCGGGATGTGCTATTTATGTATTAACCCTTGAATAGGACGCTAGAAGACGCCCGGCTTCAAAATGTGGCTAAATTAATGTTCTTTTTATTTCAAATATTCAACTACAAATCTGCCATTTAATTACAGTGCAATGAGGCCAGAGTGGAAGATACTCTCAGTATCGCCCTGGTGAAAGACCACCATTCAGAATTGAAACGTTGCTTGAAATGGCTTTTAGCCATGTTTGGTGACTAGATCTGAATAGCCAGGTATTTCCCCACCTTCCTCTCTTCCCCTCCCCAATACCTTCAGCCTCACAACATTCCCCAATTGGGGATGCCATAGTCTCACTGGCTCCAGACGGTTGGGAGCAGTTGGGACTCTTGTGCGGTATTCATATAAAAAAAAAACAAAATAAGAGAGATTTAGTTAAAAAAATTATTGCAAAATTAATGAATTATTTTATTTTCACCTTTTAATTTGAAATTTTTTTATGGTACAATGATGAATTGATTTATAAATATACAAGGAAAAACCGTTATAAAAGAGGTTTAGTTCCAAAATTGCGGGAAATTTGATGTTTTTTAAATATTTTTCTTCAAACCGACAATATATCATATTACAGTACAAGGAAGAATTTATTTGTAAATAAACAAGTAAATCCCGTCAAATAAGAGAGATTTATTTTCAAAATTGTGGTAAAATTATTGTATTTATATTTGTGTTCAAATCTGCAATTTATTATGGTAAATGAATAATTTATTTATAAATTACAAGTAGATCCCGTAATATAAGAGAAATTTGCGTTCAAATTTTTTTTTTAAATTAATTTATTTATATTCATGTTCAAATCGGTAATTTAATTGACCAGTTAGTGGTCGAATTGAAAAATGCGTCAGATTATCACCAGACATCGTGGGTTCAATTCCCCCTCCGGCCTAGTCCTCCATCATTGCACAAGCAACATTTCAGCTTAAATAAAATATATGTACAAGAGGTTTAGATTATATGAAACAATAAGTAAACATTATTACAAAAAATTCCAAAACAGTTAACGAAGTTAACTAATAACGAAGAAATCTCTTCCATAAAGCAGCAAAAACTTTCGAACGGCGAGGAAAAACATTCCCCAAATTCTAAATCAACTATTAAGGTCTATACACATCTACCAGCACCGCACAGTGCAGAGCAGTGCAGTACAGACAAGACAACACTAGTTGCTAACAATATAAATGAACACATCCATATAACAGCGGGCAAAAATGGGTAAACAATCTTCGCGACACTAATTGTGAGCGCGGTTTCAAACTAAAAATCGACCGGTATTGATTTTAAATGATCGACCGGTCAGTATCTGAGTTGGCATCGCGTCGTTGAGTTCAAGTCCTCCACCACGACACAAGCAACATCTTCCGCTAACTGTGATGGTAGTAGGAGATTTTAAAATATTGTCAGGTTATTCGTAACACGGGTGTGATTGCCTTTCTTAAAAAAAATAAAAAAAGGCATGGCCTTTTTCCTTTTTTTCTATTATCAATGGTGTGAATCAAACACATATACACTCATAGCTTGCGCTGCGGTATTCTTTACGACTATGGTTATCTGTTTATTTTTACAATCGGCAATACGGATTGGTTGTCGAAAAACACGATGATGCCGATATTTTGCCGTCTAAAAAACCGATCCCGCCTTTTTTTAGACCTATAAATATCTCGAAGAATTTCCCATCAAAGGCATTGATTATTCGTTTTTGGAATCATTCGGGCATATTGAAATGTTTCCACAAATTACTTTAATTCACGAAGTAATAAGAATCGCTTTGTTTAAACCACTGTTGTTAATATATGCATTCTAGCTGATGTGTACCCGGCCTTGCATGGGATTAAAAAAAAAAAAGTTATGAAGTTGTGAATTCTTGTGTGTCGTTTGGGTGCCATAATCGATTCGACAGCGAAAGTAATGCCCTGTGACGACTATTACTATATCTAAACAAAGAAACTTTCATTTGAAAATTTTATTTTATTCCAAACATTTATTTTTTTTAATTTATCTAAATAAAAAAGTTCTTAAGCAGATACCTACTTGTATTTTCCATTTTAAAAATATTTTTCCCAAACAAACCTTCTTTTTTTCAATATGTAATCAATATGGCTAACCTCAATACGACATGGCGGGTTCAATATTTTTCATTCTAATTATAAAACGTTATATCAACAGTTTTACATATTAGATTTCATTTAAACTACTGTATAAATCTTCCTGGCACTAATAAAAACAAACTGTGCTATTTTCAGCGAAACCGGTCTAGTAATTTTTGAGAAAATCGGAAACAGACAAACAAATATTCATTTTTATAAATAGAGATTTACATGTTTCAGAAGCAAAGCTTTAGTATATTGTTTATCCTGACTAGGGGAGGTTTGCATCTGAAACATGTAGATATTTAAATATTAATAACGGTGGTTTTAAATAAAGTAATTCTTATTCATTTATTAATAATGACGGGTGATTGATTACACACCATTTGAATAAATTAATTCAATTTATTGAATCTGGTCGAATGAATTTAATCGTTCGTTACAAGAATTGATTCCAATAAATTGAATAAATTCATGCGAATTTAAAATAATGTAATATCTTTGATATCCATCATGTTTTTGATGTGCTTACTAAACAAAAACGTCAGATCTGATTTTGTTTATGAATAAATAAATAAAAAAATAAAATAAAGGGTAAACTAAACGTGGAAAGCGCTTACATATGGCGCTAGTTTAAATATTAAAAAAAACTTTTAGGACGTAATGCTTTTAAATTTTTTTATTGGCGAGTGTTTTTTTCAACTGCTTCCAACCGTCTGGAGCCAGTGAGACTATGGCATCCCCAATTAGTGTATGTTGGGAGGCTGAAGGTATTGAGGAAGGGAAGGAAATGCGGAAGAATTAAACTAGGGGAAGTACCTAGCTATTCAGATCTGGTCACCAAACATGGCTAAAGCCATTTCAAGCAACTTTTAGATTCTGAGTGGTGATGTTTCATCAGGGCGATACTGATAGTATCTATCACTTTGAAACGTGCCCCAAAAATATTACATATTATTTTAAATGAATAAATTGTGAATAACGCAATTTAATAAAATTAATTTTACTTGTGCACGCTAGGATTTAAACCCGCGACCTCCGGATTCATAGCCAAGGATCGTAACCACTCAACCACAGTCAGGGACTAGATCTTTAAACCCGCAATAAAAATTTATTCCTTTTCATATTCCGTTTCTACACCCGTCGACAAACAATTCATATCAATATTCACATTACGGCGAAGCTATCAGTGAAATCAACATTTGGATTATTCTATACGACGAATCGTTTTACATTAAGAAAACCAAGAAACATGCTTTGAAAAAATAGAGTCTTTTCCTAGAAATTCCCTTGATAAGAATTAAAATAAATTTCTTAACTACGTTGTAAAAAATACAAGCGCAAACTAATTTTTTTTTCAATAGAAAATTATGAACTCACGTAAGAACAAGTTTTTTTTTTTAAATACTGCTTTATCTATTATATCTATGTACTTCTGTGTTGTGGTTCACACAGTTCGAATCAAATATTTTTGGTATATTCCTCTTACGGCCAGTGGCTGAGTTTGCATCGGGTCTGGGTCCCAACCAGGCGTCGTGAGTTCAATTCCCGGCTAGCCAAGTCTTCCATCATAACACAAGCAACATCTTCCGCTTACTGTGATAAGAGTGGATGTGGTAGGAGTTGTTATTCGTAATCGGATAATGTTTGTCTTTCTTTTTAAAAAAGTAGAAAAAAATGTATTTATAGTATTAAGTGTTTTTTTTTGTAAAACATTTAAACTAGCACCATCTCTGAGCGCATATTACGTTTCGTTTACCCTTAAATAATATCTTTAAATCTCTTTTCAACTGTTAAACAGACGCCATAATACTGTTTTGTTCCATTTTTCATTAAGAAAATAGATTTTGTTCAAAGAAAAGGGAAAACAATTAAAGTGGTGTACGAAAACTGCTGCTGACGTTAATAAAAATAACAGAATCACACTACTATAATAAAAACTAAAGACACCCAAATTAGAAGTCGAAACAGAAATGAAAAAAAGATAAATGAAGCAAACGTATACATTGAGTGAAAAGAAAAAAAGATAATATCTATTGTTGGTAGAAAAATAAAAATTAAGAAACTGATTTTTCTACATACATTTGTAAATGACAGTAAAAATATTTCCCGGATGAGACGATTCATCCCCGAATTGTAAAATCATTGGAATTAGTGAATTTTAACGCGGTAGTTTCCCGGTCTTGCTAAAATACAAATTATTTCAAGTGTCAACGACAAATCTTATGAAAGTGAATGGATTAATCGTATCCAGAAAATAATAACAATTTGAAATTTAAAAAAATGTATTCTTCGTTAAAAAAATTAAGACTTTTTAAATTAGTCTCTCGGAAATAATTTGAAATTTCTCCTAAAATATTATTGAATAATGTTTTAAAAATCACGTAAAATCCTTTCCGTCAAAAATGGCCCTAAACATCACTTTGTAGGTTAATAACTATAGCAATACCACAAATGATTTTTCTTTAAATTCTCTACAGGTAGTTAGGAAAATGCATAAGATTTCAAAAGACGAAAATCCTTACACTCTCGTACATACCAAAATATTTGAAAATAGGTGCAGTTTGAAAACCAGTGAACGCATTTTTGAACGTTTTACTTAAATTTCCAGTATGTATTTCATGTAGAATTTAAATTATTACAATTAGAGACTGTTTGTCATTTGAAACCTTGTACATTTTCCTAACTACCTCTATATAATTTGGAGAAATATCGTCCATAGTATTTCTTGCGTTAGCAGAATACAAATAGTGAATTTTTGGGTGTTGACCGTTAACCACAGAAAATCGTTGATTGCTCTTTTCAATAAAAAACACTATTCATCTAACCTCGTTAAACAGGCTGTACAAATTAAGCCTGTTGCAATTTGGAAAAAAAATATGATTAACAATGAGACGAAAAGTTTCTACAGAATATTTTAATTACTCTGAAATTGTTTTTTTTTTCTTTCTCCATAATCTCAAACAGAGTCTGGCTATATTGTACATGCAATAAACCTACAGACTAATGAAATTCTTGTGGGAAGTAAAAAAATCTTCATATTTATGAACTTGTTAAACTAATTAGAAAATGTATATATATATATATTTATACGATTAAGAAATATTCTTAGACTAGAAAATCTAAAAAGAGTGTACTATGCAATTGTTCAGTCTATTTTACAATATGGAATTGTTGGCTGGGGGGGGGAGCATATGATAATATTTTTAGTCCACTTAAAATAATTCAAAGATTGATAATAAAGGTAATTAAAAAAAAAACCATGAACATTTTCCACTGAAAACATTTTTACAATATTCAATGTACTTACAGTAGATAAAATTTATAAAAATATGCAATTATTCAAATTTTTAAAGAAAAAACGTTAAATAAATTACAATTTAATATATCCGCAAGGTATCAAGCATGCGCAAAACACCTACCTCTATCTAGGAATAACTTTTTTTTAACAATCTTCCTTCTAATCTTAAAATTATAGAAAATATTCACACCACAAATTAAAAAATTACCTCAAATTCCTGTCACAGTCTTCTATTTTTTTTTTTTATTAGATTTTTTGTCTTTTATTTTTTCCACAAACCTTGCGTTTATTTTCTATTCTTTTCTTTTCTTTTCTTTTCTTTAATACTATTACTATTGATAAATTACTAAATTTAAACGACAAATTCATATTTTCCTGCTATTGTAGAACAATGGTTTAAGTTATGATCTAATTATTTAAGTTTTAATCCCTCTCCAAACACAAGAACCTTGTTGCTTTATGGTGAGGAACAGCTATATTATATTTTTTGTTACACTATATGAATCATGTTTTATTTATATACTTACTATTAAAAAAAATAATCATATTAAATAAATAAAAAAAATTAAATAAATAAAAAATGTTTAAATTGGCACCTTGATGGTAAATGTATTGCACTTCCAAACTATTATTTACCAGAAATTGGAATAGCACAATTTCATAAGTTTCACCCTCCAATTCCAATGTCTCCGTTTTATTGTTATTACCAATGGTTGTTCCACTACTATTATATATTACCGAAAGTTGTTTACAACCAACCTGGGCAAATTCCCACAGCTGTTATTTAGTTATCTCTAACTGCTTATCCCAAACATTTACAGTAAGGAACTCCGGTGAAAAATTTTACGGATTAAAAACTGTATATGAATTCATTTAGATCAACAAACGTCGATTCAAAATAATATATACAAGTTTTATTATACATAATTATATACGTAGAATTTATAAAACTTTTTTGTTAAAGTCAATAAAAATCATCTCGTCAAAACATTTTGTTATGTTGGTACCACTGCATTCATAATATTTGAAGTCACGTATTCTGGTTTTGGATTTGTATGGAATTTTTTATATGCCAATTTTTTATTTATGATTTTTTTTAGTTTTGGCGAAATTTAAACTAATTTGGGTGAATTTTAGCTTTATAATCGTCGTTCAGTATTAAAAAATAAACTGTTATTAATGAAAAAAAATGAATATTCGAGGTCAAACTAATTGTCAATACGGATATTATGATAATGTTTGTTGATTTACTTTCTGAGGTAAGCTATTTTATTACTTATGTTTAGGTATTGTTTACTGTGAATAAAATATAAAATTATATACAGAGGCAGATGTAGGCAGAGAGGACGGACCGCCAAACAACTCGATCTTGGCATACACTTCTTGCTTCATTCACATTCATACATCGTCTGATACATTCTCTTCTATTATTCCGATTATTATTAACCCTGATGTATGGCAGTGAGGCATGGAATTGGCAGAAGAAGGATGAAAGTAAACTGAATGCCGTATAAATGAGATCTCTGAGACGAATGTGTGGTAAAACCATGTATGATCGTGTGAACAATATTGAAATTCGTAAAGAATTCAAGGCTGATGTAAGCGTAATGAATAAGATTAAGAAAGGGACGCTTAGATGGTTTGGGCATGTGGAGCTAATGAACGAAGAAAGTAAGAACACATTATTGAAAAAGAAAATGGACTAGAGTTACTTATTGTCAACATTGTTAATTGATACAGCGATTCTTACGTAAGGATTCCGATTAATCTAAGCGACGCGTTATGACGACATCTGCAGTGAACCGTACGTAAAACTACATAATTAATAAGAGGTTGCATATTATCAGGGTAATTTTGGCACTACATACCAGTCAGGTAGGATTCATGGTGATGAGGTGCAGATCTTCTCCCGACGTAACTAAAGTATTGAAGACTTCGCACGTATCTTAAACGTAGATAAACATTGCACGCGCGTATTACAATAAACCACACAAAACTGACGTAGTTTTCTGATGTATTCCTCTCCCCAATCTGTCCAACTATTTTATATTCCGTCTCCGGCGGTAATATTCCCCGGGCCACGCTGACGGCACTCAACCTAAAGCCGCCCACTTACGCCGCATTTCCAAAGCAGGTTCTTTATTCGTTTGTATTTATTTCGCCGCAGTGGGTGTTCCATGCGATAACGCGCGTGGAAATGGGAAAACGCGAAAGAAATCGTAAAATGGTTACAGTTTATCTTTTCTCTGGAGACTTGTCTTCTTGACACTTTTATTGAAGAGAAGTACCTACCTAGTAATTATGTTCTAGGAATCTAAAGGATTCTCAAAATCAGATTCAGAACACAGGGCGTCCACCCCTGATACAAAAAAAAAATGCTTAAAAAATGTATAACAATTTTGAAAAGTTAATTCCTTAGGCATCAATAATGTGGAGCTTATATTATTGTGGTGTTCGACGAATGTGATAATGTACAATAATAAGATGTATGAGTATTCCCATAGAAACCATAGACTACGATTATCTACTTTATTAATTAATTTTAGTAAAATTATCTGAACGTAGAATTATTTGCGATTTAACATATTTGTTTAAGATAGTTAATTCAATGTTTCATTCCCCTGAACTGCTATATTTGATTGCTTTTCACGTACCCGGTAGGACAAGACAGTACCTACCATTTTATTGTGACAATTCAACTTCAGTGTCGCATTATTATTTCCCTATGCGGCGGATTCAACTTCTGGGGAACAAATACTTGGATGTTGTTGACATATTTGGCACATCAATGTTACAGTATAAGCGTGCATTAGTACAGTTTTTTCATCTAGTAGAGCTAGGTTATTTGAAACTATTTAACGCTTGATAAAAGCGTCAAATTGTGTTGTTTCTTTTTATATTATTTGTAAATGTCCATAAAAAAGCCTGTAATGCGCGTAAATAAATAAATAAATAGTCCTGGGCATATTGGGAGTACAAAATGTAGATGTCATTTTGCTGTCCGATAACAACTTAGATATTTCTTTCCATGACACGCCGCCACTTGGCGCAACCTAGCTCATCACGTGATATGCTCTCCGTCTTGTTCCAGAAGCACCGTACAGATGAGACGGAGCGCGTTCCACGTGATCCATTGAGACGTATGGCAGTGTGATCAGTGGCGACTTGTGACAGTTTTTTGTTTTGTTTTTTTATCTTTAATTGAAAAAAATGTAGTCAGATAGCAAAATGATGTATCCATTTTTACTCCAAATACGCTCAGGAATCGCTAGTTAAAGTGGTGGATAAACGACACGCAAGTATGCCAGCAAGTTGAAGAGATGTGGTCCATACAAGTCAAGAGTCGTGAATGTCGTTGTTTGTGATAGACTCCTTCTGAACGGTTTTCCGCAATTGGCGCTAGGGGCGCTAGTGTATTACAAGTAGTTAAGTGCTCATTTCTGTGCCCGGCAGAGGCTACAATTCGATAGTTATTTTTTTGGCCCCCTTCACATATAACCTTTCAGATCCGTTGGAAGGGAGCTAATAGGATATTCCCATTTCTTACTACTAACCTACATGAAAAAGATTAATATATATATAACTTATATTAAGTATAAAACGGGAAGTTTGCGCGCCGGAACTGCAAAAATTGGCGAGCTCTGGCGTCATGCAACCTGTACAGCTTTTTCCGATTGACAATTCTACTGTTATCAACTCAATGTTATTTCAAACATGGAAATCTAAGAATGTATGGAGAGCATTGAACAAAAATAAAATTGTACGGCGCCCTTAAGGTGATTTTTCACAAAAATGGCCCTATACAAATCATCTAAATATTATTTTTAATTATTATGAGCTATTCATCTTTGAAATATTAAAAATAAGACATATCGTTATATTTTATAACACCAAGATTACAGTTATTAAAATTTAAAAAAAAAACATGATTTTTATTGTATTTAATTCGTAGAAGTCGTAGAGCATTCAATTTATTTAAAAATATACGTTATTATTTCGGCATTCGGCAATGCTGGAACAGCTGTCAAAATAATAAAATACTCAAATACTTGCAGAACTTAATAATAACATTATTAAATTAGATATACTTTATAAAAAATAAAAATAAAAACTTGTCAATTACCTGAGAAAAGATACGACAGTTTAGACAAAAAAACTTTTTATTAGAAAATTAACCTTTTTTATTTGATTCTATAAAGCGATGACTACAATAACCATAGAATATGGTGCTACATGAAGTGCTCTCTCGTGATTAAATTAAGGATTTACACATTTGAGTTGAGAAAATCGTCAAAATTCTTTCGCCTAGCTTTCCCTATTGGCGACAGCACAATGTACACAATGGCAACATGGCGTCCGGAGTGCTTCCGGTCGCCCGGAGACCGGAAGTACCCGCCTCTGTTAACATTTCCTTTCATATCGTTTCATATCGCCCCGATACACTGAACATGTAATCCCCAGAAGTGTGAACTACACCTATTTGAATTTTAAATTAAAATTTTTAGTTTGTTTTATTTACTTATGTAAGCATACACAGTACATTTCATTGCAAATGATAAGAATGGTATATTAAAATTCTGGAGTGAGAATGCTTCTTAACTAATGAATGTATGCGTGAGAAATAATAATAAATAAAAAGAAAATGTATGGAGAGATGAAGTGGAGAAGTGTAGAGAAGTTATGAAATTAAGAATTGTAATTGATTATGAATAAAAGTTTAAAGACAAATTAAGTGTAGTTTCAAATTAATTTATATCACACTAAGAAAATATAATTAATTTCTTTTGTATGTTAGTAAAGAATTATAAAAAAAGTATAGTAATTTTTCGTAGTGGGTATATATTGTGATTGTGCGAGTAATTAGTGAGTTCTTTGCTGCATTAGTGTTGTTCGCTTTTACATAAAGAAGCGTAGTAATTTCCATTGGGATCTATGTCATCTTTGGAAATGTCGTGAGAAGACTTAAGACTTTCGATTCCTAGGCCCCAAACTTGGTCCAGAGTGGAAGATACGCTCAGTATCGCCCTGGTGAAAGACCCCCATTCAAAATCGAAACTTTGCTTGAAATTACTTTAGCCGCGTTTGGTGACTAGATCTAAATAGCCAAGTTCTCCCCAACCTTCCTATTTCCTATTTAATTTACTTCTTCACTTCCTTTATCCTTTCAATATACCCCAACTGGGGATTCCATAGTCTCACTGGCTTCGGGTAGCTGTCAGTCTTCTTCTTCATATAGTGGAGGAGAGTTGGTGGAGGTCATAGTTGGATGCTGAGGTTATTCAGTCGGTCGACAGCATCGGGAGTCACTTGGTTCAGCAGAGATGAACACACGAAGGAAACTGATGAAGGAGACATTCTTCTACGATGTGTTCTGTTGTTTGAATATGTCCACATTCACAAAGTTTGGAATCCTTTAGGCCCCAATTACCATCATGTGACTCCACCGGTAGCGCTTTAACGAGGTCCACGTTTTCCCTGGCAATTTAATACTAAGGTCTACAACAAGGTGCTTGTTTTTCAAGTCCGAGGTCTACCACTGAGTTTGGCACGACTTATTCAGGGAAGTATCGTGATAGAATAAGTCTTCAGCCTTAAGTTCGAAAAACTTTCCCGGACGTCAGACGGCTGGAACTCTTGTAAGGTATTTAAAACAATAATAAAATGCTGTACAAATTAAGTAGGATTCCAATATTTTTAAATATTTTCTGTGTGCACACGGATACGATCACATCGCACTTCTATCGGTTAGTCTCTTCAGTGCCCAGCAAGATGGCGCCAAGTGCTCACGCGAGAGATAATGAAAACCGGAAGCGATCGGTTCCGAGTTTCGTTGACAGTGTATCCGGTTCTATTTTCTAATTTTCGCATTTTTCCACGTTTTCGGTAGAGGCTGTTAATTTGCACGATGGCAGATGTTATTATTTTTATTTTATTCTGGATTATTTTTGTGTTTATATGACATAGATAAGTTCAACTACCCGGAGCCAATGGGAACATGGCTTCCGATTTGGGGAATGTTGTGAGGATGAAGAAACTGGGAAGAGAAAGGAGATGAGGGAGCTGAAGGTTTGGAAATGTTGGGCTTTTCAGATCTGGTCACTGAACCATTTCAAATTCTAGTTCAGCTGAATAAAACTAGCACAAAATAGTATTATTTCTAGCCGTTCTGTCGCTGTCTAGCTTCAGAGTGAACAGACCGCCAAACTCGGTCTTGGCACACACTTCTTGCTTCATTCACATTCATATATTCTCTTCTGTTATCATGCCTTCTCACATGGCCCGACTCAAGTATTCAATTCACTCGATCATGTCTTCCTCGGGCGTCCCCGGCTTCTTCTTTCATTCACATTCGTGTCATATATTCTCTTTGCACTTATTTCTCCGTGCATTCGCTCCACATGCCAAAATAATGCGTCCCTTTCTTAATCTTACTCATTACGCTTACATCAACCTTGCATTTTTTACGAATCTCAATATTTTTCACAGGATCATGTATTGCTTTCGCCTCAGAGATCTCATTTCTACAGAACTCGGTATATATTATGGTTAGTTCGATAAAAAATAAATATCAAGTGACAACCGTCTGAAAATTAAAATTAATAATTTTGTTTCTGACCTCGTTTTTAAGGATAATCCGTCTAATAAGGCCTTTACAGAGAACAAGCGGATTATGCAAAGCAAAAATAATTTATGTAAATCTGTCCCAAGCTTGTAATTAAATTAAAACAGGATCGCTACTGAAATAAAACAATTATTTTTTATTAATAATTAATTTTATTTAATTATGGAATCCGTCCTTTGATGTTCAGAATGTCGCATTAATGAAGATTTTTTACGTAAAAATGTTTTCATGATTAAAAAGAAAATTATATATTTATATATGTACAATTAATTAACTCGAATAATTACCTAAATAAATATAAAAGAATTTTGTAAATTTTAATTATTTTTTTTCATTTTATTTTATTGTAGATTCAACAATTTCTTTTGAATTGTATCTAGACTTTTTAATTTTCTTTTTAAATTTCGTATGAAAGGAAGTCAATCATATAATTTGCCCACCTCGTAGCTAATGGATTGCTTGCCATACTGTTGTCGTGCAAAGTGTGTACTTGTGACGTTTATTAATTCTGTGTTTGTATGTATGGGTTAATTATTTGTTTTACATACTCGTATATGGACATATATTATATTCGTATAGTTTTCTTATCGTTAACAGTTTTGTTTCCTCAAATAATTTTTTGATGGATGTTCTAAAAAGGTATATGATCGTTTTTTAAGACGCGAATTTTATGAAGCATAGGCTCACTATTGAAGAGTTATTAATACTTCAAAAGTCGATTTCTACTCATAGTTCAAATAATGCTTGTCAGTGCAAAGAATTCTCCGCTTTTAAAGCTTCGTAGCTCTAGACAGAAAAATCTGTGTAAGTTTCATGACATCAGTATTCACCATTTGAGAGTTTTTAGTGGATAATTTAAGCTCACTTAAACTCCATTTTATTAAAATGGGTAACTCCGGTATTTTTACATTAAAACATCTGATTCTATTAAGACATAAACTTAATTTACAAAATTCTGTCAGAAAATTTAATATAATGGATAATTTCAATGAAATTTATATCAAATACAACTTTTAGTTTCCCGGTAGTTCCACCTCGAGCCATGCTTTTTGCTTAATGAAACATCTGATTCTATTAAGAGATCAACACAAATTCCAAATTGCCTTCGCAGGTGTCGTAAAATTTAATATATTGGCAAATAAATAATTTCAATACAATTTATATATCAAGCGCAATTATTAGTTTCCCGGTAGTTCTATTTCGAGCCATGTTACCAGAGGCTATAAGGCCCGGATAAATTCCGTTTTCGAGATGGGTTTACGAACATCCTTCCGAAATCCTTTGGGATTGAAGCCGGGTTACGATACCTATCGTCGTCCTTTTATTGCTGATGCCCGGAGGCGAGAGAGACAGAGAAAACAAATAATAATATAATGATCCTGGTATCTAGAAGGTCAGTCTTTAAATGCTGGGGATTTATAAGTTTGTTTTATATAAAACATGTTGTACCATGTTTCTGAAAGTTTTTTTTTGCTTCTGATATTCTCATGAATTATTACTAAGCCAGCATATTCATCAGTATTTATGAGATTCGTGTAAAGTCGCCCTTCCAATAAAATATTTATACATGTTTTTTTAGCATATGTTTTCTTTGAAAACATAGAAACAATACTGATAACAATGAAAAATAGTCTCTGAGGTGTACTTCAATTGTATTGATTATTTAGTTGCTTCAATGTAAAGTAATTTGTGGTAACTTCTCTTATTGGAGGTTGGCTACTCTAATTTATGTATAAAAACGGGTTACCAAAATAACTTATGATGTCCAACATAAAAGTAGTATGCAATATTCACCATCTTTTGGTGAACTTTCTTATCGTTGTAATCGTCACCCTGCGTGTTTCAGCCCGGAACAGCTCTGTGGAACTGTGCTCGTACCGGTCACCTGTTAAAATATTTAACGTGAATTAATTTCACTCAAAAACACATTGCTGGCAATCCAATTTGCGAAGACAGGTTTCCAAAAATTTAAATTTTTACCTCAAGTTTTGCGAATACGTCTGGAAATCGGTAAATGAGAATAAAATATTCAAAAGCTCAATTGTGACCGTCCGCCATAACTGATCTTATTCCAACACATTAAAAAATATATTTTTTGCTTTTTATCCAACAATTTACGAAAAATATCCGAATAATAAATATGACGATACTGGTTTTAAAAATCATACTGGTTTTAAAAATCATCTCGAAAAATATCCGAATAATAAATATGACGATACTGGTTTTAAAAATCATCTTGACTTCCTATTCAACTCAAATTCACCGAATTGCTCCGGGAGTGGAATCAAAAAAGTTGAAAACCAATCGTTAACAATGCATAAGAATGATTAGGTGTGTGTATTTTATTTATGAAAAAAAAAACAGTTACAGTAAAAAGAAAAAAGTTAAATATTTGATTCAAGCCTAAATATAATACAATTTTAGCTTAGCTAGAAAATATGAAATATGATTTCATCTCAGCTAAGTGTAATTTTTGATATGAGAATAAGTGGGCGGATAATCTCTCTTGGAGTAAACTCTGTTGCTTAATTGAATTACTCGTAATGTCTTCATAATACTCGCTGTAATGAGCTCGGTACTTCGCTAGGAAATTGATATTAGTCGTAGCTTTAATATATTAACAGCAATGTATGAGATTTAATATGATTATTATGAGGGGGCTTAGATAAATCACGGATATAACGTAAGCAGAAGATCCTTTTACAGAATTATTGGTTTTTGACACGAAATATGAAGGGATCAAAGAGATGAAACGTATTCGAGATTAATACTTAAGTTAATGTGAACATAGTGACACAAGTGGAAAAAATAATGAAAATCTCCACGTTTTTTTATTAATAAATTGTTTCTTATAAAGCTATTTATTGTACGTAAAAAAAAGTATTACTTTTTTATATTGAGAGCTTGAAGATTCAATTCAATAGGGTATTTTCACAAACTAGGGATACCGTTAAAATGCGTGGAAGATTTAAAGTTTATGTATCTAATTCTAATAATCACGCCAAATTTTAATAAAGGATGTTTTATTTAGAGGTATACAGATCAATCTGAATATTGTTTTCGGCCCATTCACCGAACCTACTAGGCGCATAATGGTCACGCGGTTTCAACTCTTGCACAAGCTGGATCTTGTAAGCTTTTAAGTCAAGATCTTTCCGCAGAATCTTCCACAAAGTGGATGGGCACAGATCCAATTGCTGTGGATGATGGCGAATCGACTCATTCGGATTCTCCTCAACACTACGCTCCACAGCAGCAATAACTTCTTCTGTGTGCACTGTTTGTCGTCTTTGTGGATGCGTATTATCCACTAGAGACTAGAGTGTACGTGGTGCGAAAACGATTCATGGACTTCCGAATAACTTGGTCGGATGGACGATTATGTCAACCGTAAAATGGACGTAGTGCACGATAAGTTTGGCGAACCGAACCATGATTTTCAAAATAAATTTGCAAAATTTGCAAGCGTTGTTCAGACGTCAGTCCATTCATTGTGAAATGGCAAAACGTACTGACTACAAATCAACTGTCAAATTGACAGTCTGTAGAAACAATGTTGCCAGTTTAAAAACCAAACCTTTAAAAAAAACACCCTTTATTTTCAATCATAATTATTGATTTTGAAAACGATCTAAAACTGTACATTGCGTAACGGTTCGAAATGGCTAAAACGCCAGTATGATGTACATAACGCTGTTGGCTGGTAAGACGGCTGTCACCGAAGTTGGTCTGCGTGACGTCGATAGCGCCATATTCACGAACAAAAATGAACATGTCGTTTTAGCGGCATATCAAAAATGGCACATTTTAAATCGTTATAGAAAATTTATTCGTAAACATAAAAATGCCATCGTTACCGTAAGTTTTTTGTTGTATTTTATAGACAATGAAAAAAACATTGCAAAAGCCCTATTCAATTTACTTTATTCCTATTAAAAAAATTACATTTTAAGGCATTTTTAAAGAATTACATTGCGACATAAGACAGGGTCTAATATCCAAAAAATAAGAACAAAATAACAGAAAGAAGGTAGACATGTCCATATACATAAAATATACTGGTATTAAACAAGTAGTAATAAAACTTTCTGTTTAAACACAGATTCATTTATTGTAAGTATGTCGAAATCTGAAGCAATTCTATTTAACAGCAAGATTGCCTTCCCCATCGGCATAACCATCAGCAAGTTGGTCCTGCAGGCCGGGAGATAAAACAGTCTATGCTGTCAGTGACGGAGGTAATCATCGGGAACATAGAAATTAATGCTCTCCATGATAGCCGAATTTTCGAACCATCCACGAATCAATCTGAATAGATGTGCAGATTTGACACGGTAAGCGTCGACACTAGTTGGCATATGTAAAGAAAAAATGTTAAATTATAATCATTAAAAAATGACGTGGGTACACAAAGTTATTGAGTTTTTTCAAAACTTAAAATTTCGTCCAAAAGTTATATAATTCAATTGCTGAAAGAACCAAACTCCCGAATAACTAGGACATCATCACCAATGATGAGATAATATCTACGTTTAGCATTGCAGACTTCGTAATATAAGAACCGGTTAGTTGGACGAGCGGTCCGAAGCGTCGGATTCTCATCCAGACGTATTTTATCCTATAATAGCTAAGTCCTTTATCACTGGACAAGCGAAGTTTTCCGCTTATAATGATGGTAATAGGAGGAAATCAAATATTGTCAAATTGTTGATAACCTGGGAATGTTTGTCTTTCTTTAAAAAACTGATTACATTAAACGTCTGATTCCATTACCCAGAAAATACCACAAATCACTTTTTTTTACCTTTAAATGCTGACGGTCGCTAGATCTACAGTTCAGACTACCCATCCGATTTTATAACAACTAGTTTTTCTGTTAACCTTTAAATGTGGATGGTCCGTCAATTAACTGATCACCCACTCGCCTTTTAACCTTTAAATGTGGATGGTTCGTCAATTAACTGATCACCCACTCGCCTTTTAACCTTTAAATGTGGATGGTTCGTCAATTAACTGATCACCCACTCGCCTTTTAACCTTTAAATGCCGATGGTCAGCCAGAAAATTAACCACCATTTGTTGATTAAGCTTTTAATGCTGATGGTCCTCCAGAAAACTATCCTTCCGTTCGTCTGTTAACCTTTAAATACTGATAACTAACCACCACTTATCTGTTCACCCTTAGATGCTGATGGCCCGCCTACAGAAGGAGCGGGACACCTGCTCCGAAGAGCTGGTGGGTCTTCAGGAGCGCACCGAGCTGCAGGCAACGCAGGTGTCCAAGGCGGTCCGGGATAGGGACTCCATGGCCACCGAGCTGGACGTCATCAAAGAGCGGTGGGAGAAGGCACACCTGTTGCATCAAAAGCTTACGGTAAGATCACCCCACGAGCTTAAAATAACCCGTTTTACGGCAATATCTCTGTTGTATAAGGTGTTATATTAAAAAGCACTTGTAAATGTAAAGTAGATTTATTGACACCGGATTGACAAGTGGTTGCTCTGGCAAGTGACTCCCAGAGGTTATGTCTCATAGACAAACCTCTAGAAGTGATCCATAGGGTATATTATACCAACATCGCTCCTTTCCTAATAAACAAAAAAAAATCACCAACATAACCATTGTCAAACAACAAAATCAAAACACTATTCATGACAACAAACAAAACAACATACCCATTATTACAAATACTATTTGTCTGTCTTCGATTTTATCGAAAATTATTCGATCGGTTTCGCTGAACACAGCACAGTTCTTATTAGTGCTGGAAAGGTTTAGAGAGTAGTTTAAATGAAATCCAATATGTAAAACTGTTGCTATGACGTTTTAAAATTAGTATGAAAAACATTTAACCCGCCATGTTGTATTGAAGTTAGCCCATAGATATAACACTCTGGTTAGCCACAGATTACATATTTAATAGAAGAAGATTTGTTTGGAAAGAATATTTTCAAAATGGAAAACACAAGTAGGTACCTACTTAAGATCTTTATTATTTAGATATATTTTGAAAATGTTTGGAATGAAGTAAAATTTCAAAATGATTTTTTGTTTGTTTTGTTTGTTTGTTTAGAGATAGTAATAGTCATCACAATGCATTACCAAAGCTGTCAAATCAATTATGGCACCCAAACGACAAGCAAGAATTCACAACCTCATAACTTTATTCCAAAAAAATAAATTCCCTAGCAAGGTCCATTTTTTTTTACTTTTCAGTATACTTGGTTAAGTTGTGATTTGAAAACAATCAAATTATTATTAACGAATTTTATCTTTTCCCGTAAATTATTAAAAAAAATATATTCCTATTACTTGTAGTTTTGTTGTCCCAAAGTTTATTTTACATATTAGAATCGGTAACACGTATTTTTACCTACTCACATATTGCACTCAAAATCGAAATGTGACACCGGCAGGTTGCTTCATTCTTAAATTTCATATCTCGATCCAACGGCAAATATTTTCCTCCTTTTCATAAAAAAATATAATGTTCTATTTTTAAATCGAATTCAAATCAACATTTCGAACATATTTTATTTTTTTGAAAACTCGGCACTGATTTTTTTTTTAAATTTAGTCTCCCGTAAAAGCAATTCGTATTTTGAAATGAAAAAAACCTAAAAGCTTCTAAAATATTGCCTCGCGAGTCTTTACAAATTTTCCCTAGTGAAAGGGAAATATTATCAGAATTCTTTACAAAGGGAAATATTTTACGAAATGATACGGCATTTTTTCTCTGATTGTAACACTAATAAGGATGCAGTAAAAAGATGACAAATATATTTAATTATTAAATTCTAGAAATATTATTATCGTTTTTACGACTGAGAACGTATTTCAGGCTCGATATAAAGCAAATTATTTTATTGATCTATATAAAACATTATTTTTTTTTTAATATTCAAACGAGAAGCAGTAAATTCAGTAGCCTTAAAAAAATGTTCTTGACTCCGCTTTGCTATGTAGTAGGCTATAGGAGCGATTAAGCAGCGGAAGAGGTACCAAATTCTATAGAAATGACAACACGTCTGTATGGTAAACGGTTCCCTTAAACGCCAAAGGAATTATCGTATAAATTAATAGATTCCAAAAATCCTTTTATTATTCTTCTTCAGGTGCAATCACTTATATGAGGTGAGCTATCATCAAGGCTAACATTCCGTATCTAACCGATTAACCTTTGGAATGATGAGCTCCCGTGGCCAAATATTTCCGTAGTGTTCCTAGGGTAAAATTTTGCGCGCGGCCGAGTTTATTTTCGTAACGACTCACATGTTTTTTACAAAATGATAGTTTTTTAGTTTCCCCCGAATAGCTACTTATATTATACATATATACGAAAAAAGGGATGATTTTACGTTGCCGATCGGATACGCCGGCGTTTATCGGACACAATTTTTGCGTATCTGATTGGCAATCTCAGTGCACTAGAAGTCAATGGCTTCATAACTCGATTATCCATTTTTACAGACACCTACGATATTTTTAGTAAGAGAGTTCTAATAGTGGATTTTTTTTCAATACTCGTATTTATTTAAAAGTCCATTCCGTCGTCTGAGGCTTTCGCGTATTAAACTTTTCTGTTACTTCAGTTGTACATCCGAGTTCTTCTAAATAAAGGCCGAAAAACAACATAAGACTCGAAAAAAAGCACTAGACTCGAGAAAGTAAAATCCAATCTCGAGAATTCTATCTCTTTTTCTTGAACAAGTAATTCAACTCGGATTAGGGATTTCTGTGATATTATTGAGGCGGTTTTACTTTATCGGTTGCGGCGATAACTTGACAAATAACACGGAATTGTCTTTTATTTCTTTTCTTTCCATGTTTCGAAGATTTTCTTGGTAAACTAAAATTGATGACAGGTTTGAATTATTTCATAACGGGTTTTTAACCCTTGGATTGTAACTTGTGTTTAGGTCTCCAATAAAAATAAATGTGTCTTTCTAATGATGGGAGTGGACAATAGAATTATAGGTTCAACGACATTAAGAGAAATTAGGATGCAAGTAGATATGACAATATGTTGACTAAATATTATGCGTTGTTTAAATAAAATGTTATGGTTAACTATTAACCAATCCTAAATGAAACATGAAACCGAAAAAAAATCACAGAAAATAAAAAGGCATCAATCTCATCTGGGAATCGAACCAAAGACCTCTGTCTTACCGGAATAACCGCTCTACCGACTGAGTTAATGAGACTTTTACGCTATCTTCATCAAGATGTGTTAATATTATCCTTCATTATATCCCATGTTATTGGCTGCTATCTTTATAATGATTACAAAGTTCTACCCGAATATAATTGCAATCTAGATAGTGTCTCGGATATACCTATCCGATTTTTATTCATATGGGACATCTAGTGACTTTTCTAAGTCTAGAAAGAATATACACTATCTAGATAGCAGTAATCATCATGAAGATAGCAGCCAATAATATGGGATTTAATGGAGGACTTCAAGTCTTGAAATTGAGGTATGATATTGTTGAAGATGGCGTAAAGTGAACTAATCACATTAGCTCAGTTGGTAGAGCGGTTTTCCCGGCAAGAGAGAGGTCCTGGATTCGATTTCCAGGTGCGACTGATACCTTTTTATTTTCTGTGTTTTTTTCGGTTTCGTGTTCCATTTAGGATTATCTTCTTCACTGGTGAAATTTTACAATAAGTTATTAAAATAAATTGAAGCTTTCCTTAATACATTTGTATTTCCACTTTAATTGCCATAGCAATCGTGCACATCTTGACGACTTTACACAGAACACAAAACATATAATCGAAACCATTTTGTATATCTACCTGAATATATATTATCTTTTACCTGTGATGAATCTTACAACTTTTAAAATTGGTGAAACATATTTTTATCTATTGGGTTTTCTCTTGACAAGTTGTCTGGAAGCTAGAATAGATCAAAAGAAGAACTCTCTTTAATTAAAATTACTACATTTACAAATTGAGACACTCAGCACAGGAGCGAGGTAAGCTCAAAAATGTCTTTTTTTGTAATGCGGATTACAAATTTTTAGTTACGCTTATTTACAAAAACGCAACGACAAATTATTAAACATACTTTTCTCCACTTTAAAAATAATATTTGTATTTTAAATATTTTGTAAAACATACAATGGAACGGTCAGAAAAAAGTAATACTTCTGATTGGATTTTGATAAATGCTCAGCCTATGTAATAATATTTAATAAATATTTTTCTATTTAAAAACATTATGTTTATCGTATTGCGTAATAATACTATCATTATTTTGAATTAATAAATAATAACTCTCCCACGTCCCTCTCCCCGTTAAAGTACATAAATGTTGACTTATTTAATTACCAGTTGAAAAAAAGTCGTGAATTTACAAGAAATATTTTTTTTTCGTTATTAATCTAAGCACTTACATTTGATCTTTGGGACAGTAAGATTATTTGATTGAATGTCCTGATTATGTGAAAGAGAGACGAGTGACAGTCATGCGCATGCGCAGATTGGAGATTAAAGGTGGTGGGTGGCCATTTGTGATTATTATCAAAGAGCTCCTAAAACACTCGACTAAAGGGTGTTTACGCAAGTACTCGAGGGTTTTCTCTAATTGCTTTAATACAAAATGAAGTGTCTTATGTAATCTAAGTCATGTATTTTGTTTATTTTCAGATGGAGAGAGATGACGCCATCACGGAGATGGAGATTCTCAAGGAGAAGTTGGACAAGGCCCTGTACGCCTCGCAAAAGGTGGCGGATGAGAAGGAAAACGCTCACAAGGAATACGAGAAAATGCTAGAAAAGTATGATAGGTAGTTATTGCTTTCCGTCGTCTTGTGGTAGAAAGTCCAGTGGTCGTCATGTCAAGTATTTACTAATTACAATTACTTCTTACATTTATTATTATTATTTACATGTTTATTTAACCGAGCACCAAATTAATAATAGTTTGATCCTCAAAAATAATATTTCAGCGTTGAAAATTGGACAGCAATTGTATTTTTTAAAATAATAAATTCCAAATAAATAGGCAATTGAAAATTTGCTTTGTAATCAAATTCAAGAATTTTGCCGCCAAAAATAATACCGAGCATCAACAAATTTTGATAATCTGGATGCCGGGGTGATATCCACATACAATATTGAAATATTGTCACCAGAAATTATTGTACTAATAAATTCATAACCTAACCTAACTTAACTCAACCGAACCCAATTTCGTTGAACCTCACCTTGCCCAAGCTATTTTTGGCGCTTAATCAAAATTTCGGTAAAAATTATCCAATAAATTAAGCTTTGCTAAAAAAAAAGTTATGATTAAATGCTTTTTATAAATAATCGGGTTCTGGCACAAAAAAAATCTTAAATCATCGGAATCAGTTTGGTGATCATAAAATAGTTTGGTGCTCATTTGAATATTTCTCATATAACCTTGTTCATTATAGAACTTAAAATACGAACGCATCGATTTTAAACAAAATTATTTCAAAATTTATGAAAATATGTATTTCGCAACTCAATTGTTCTAACCCTTTGAAAATATAAACTCCACACATTATTTCACATTCTTGGGGATGCTGTGCGGAGGTCATTTTTAGTGAAAATAAAGGAATAGTAAGTAATACGATAATTTCTTTTGTAATACTATTTAAGGTAGGTACTTTATGATCAGATTCTTATAGCATTCAAAAGATGGAATATTTTATTTGAATTCGTTATTATTATTTTGCCCTTTTCGCCTCTTCTATAATTGCTAGAAACTGCAGCAGGCTTTTTCGCTGGCCCGTAAAAACCTAAATAAATTGGAGTTAAATTTAAAGGTGCAACATTTTTAATCCGGCTCGAAGGACCAAAAAGGTTGCGAATTAATTTCGAACATTTATCTCAAATTTATTTCGTTTTTTTATTGGCTAGCGAAGACGCCTGATGAAATTCCTAGCAGATGTAGAAGAGAAGAAAAAAGACAAAAATAACAACAAATTCAAATAAAATATTCCATCTTTTGAATAATATAAAGAAAACTATTAAAATCAGAATAATATAAAAAAAGTACCTACCAAATATAAATAGTACTACAAAATAATAGATCGTTTTTTACCAATATGTGAAATTCGACGCCTTTGTGTTTTAATTAGAAATTTCCTATTTGCTTTATCAATGAAAAAAAAGTGAAAATTCGGTATTGCGTTTATAAAATCTTAGCCCATAAATATTCTAACAGACAAAAAGGATTAAAAAAAAATTATAAACACCCCAAAAATAACTATAAAAAAAAACATTACCAGTTTATTACTTACGCAATGATCGTTTGAATTAACATGGGGTCTCAAAGGGTTAACTTTATGAATGACTAAAAATTTTCACTTTTTTTATTGAGAAACTACTCTGATATTGATATGTCTTCTCTCAAATCTGTATTATGTTTCTCTAAAGATCAACAGGTAAGATTGATGTCTTTGTTTTTGTGTCTATGTGGATTATATCATATTATAAAAGAAAAAGTATACAAAAGCAACAATATGATCGACTGTTTTAATAAATTTCTGCATACTGTTTTAGTATTGATTTTTGATGGCATACTATTTTAGGGGTTTAAAAATCACACCAATCTCCCCTTCAGTTTTTATGATCACTTTTAAACAAATGCTGAATGTCAAAATGATAAAATATTATTAGAAATTTATCAATTATATTCACCAAAGTAAAACATTATTTTATAAGTGCAACTAGCTTGCTTCAGCGTTTCTTTTTGTGTGAGGGCCATCTCGGCCTTCAAACCATTGTCAATTTTTTTAGTTAAATATGAAAGTACAAAAAAATACAATAGAGTTTTCCGAACTAACCATAGTTTCGTTTTTTGAAGAAGACAAATAGTAATAATTGAGGTTGGTGTTGATGGCTGTCTTTGCTTCCTCTCCTCTTATTTGGGGTGATTCAGTTAGGAATGGTATGCCAGTATCCCACATATATTGTCTCGTTGCAGGGTGCAGAGCGAGGTGTACCGCCTGCAGAACCGCGCCGAGATCGTCGAGGCGGAGCGCGAGCGCGCGTTGCTCGAGGCCGAGAAGGGGCTCGCCGGGGCCGCCAAGGCGCGCGAGGAGGTGCGCCGCCTCACAGAAGAGCAGACCCGTGCTGGCCTGCTGCTCACACGCGCCCGTGAGCTGGACGAGAAGGCCAAGGAGGACGTCGAACGCCTCGCCATCGACCTCGAGATGGTTCGGGACAGATACGAAAAGACCCAAATAGAAATCCGCAGGTTCCAAGCCGAAAAGGAGAAACTCTCTGAAGACAACGAACGTCTCCAGTTTGAGTACGAAAGGGCTATGACACAATGCGGAAAGGCTCAAGCCTCAAATGAAAAGACCCAAGAAGAAATTGCAAGAATGCAAGTCGAATTAGAAAAGATGTACGACAAAAACGAGAAAGTACAAACAGAACTCAGAAAGGTGCAAGCGGAACTGGATAAACATAAGCAGGAAGCTGAGATGGCCAAGGAAGAAGCGGGGAGGTATGCTAGTAAGTTTGGCAAGTACCAGGACTCCCAGGAACGCACCAAAGAAGAGTACGAGCGTGCTAAGATCGAGGTGGAGCGACTCCAAATCCGGCTGGACAAGACGGTCGGGGAACTGGAGAGGTCGCGCAAGGCCGAGCAGGAGGCCACGCGCCTGCGCGCCGAACTCGAGCGGGTGGAGGGCGTCAGAGGTAAATATCAGTTCGAACAGGAGAAGTGGAGCGCGGAGGCCGACAAGGCGCGCGAGCGCTTTGATGCTTCCCAGATCGAGGTGCAGCGACTGCAGAAGGCGCGGGAGATGATGGAGACCAAGGTGCACGAGCTGACGGCGCAGCTAGAGCTGTCCAAGGCAGAGAGTGCCAAGCTGCTGGCGGCGCAGGAGAAGCAGCGCGGCGAACTCGAGCGCGCGCACATTGAGTGCGAGAAGGTGCGCGACCGCCACGAGAAGCTCAAGATGCGCTCTGAGCAGCTAGAAAAGGACAATGAGCGACTCAAAACTGACATTCACGAGATCGAGAGGCTGAAGACGCAAGCCGTTGCAGGCGATAAGCTCCGCACAGAGGAACGTCTCGATATGGAGCGTATCAGAGACAAGCTAGAAAAGGCCATCCAGGCTCGAGATGCGACGGAAATGGAGGCCGGACGGCTGGCTAAAGAACTAGAAAAATCTCAATTGCACCTGGCTAAGTATCAGGAAAGCAACGAGACCACTAGAATGGAGTTCGATAGGATGACAAACGAACTTGGAAGAATGCACGAAAAACTCGAAAGAACCGCTTTGGAAATGCGACAGCTAGAACAAGAGAGAGAAGTACTGAGAAACGAACTTCAGAATATCAGACGAAGCAGCGAACAACAGCAACGCGTGCTAGATCATCGTACTCAAGAGACTTTGGTCAAACTCCAACAAGAGCTCACGCAATCCGTGCGAGATAGAGAGAAGATGGCTTCAATCTTAGAAAAACGTGATCAACAAGCGGACTCGATCGAAAAGCAAATAATGAAGTTCGACTCTGACACTAAACAACTTACGGTGGAAAGAGATCAACTCGTCATTCAGTTGGAGAAATCGCAAGACATGCTCATGAACTTCCAGCAAGAATTAACTCAGTCCGAACAAGAATTACAAAGGCAGAGGGAAGAAGTACGCCGGTTGAAGGAAGAACAGCGACGAATGAACCAAGATGCCGAACGTGGAACGAAATCTGTATTGGAAGGAAGAGACAAAGAGATAACCAAACTCCAGCAACAAGTTACCACGATTCAGAAGGAGAGAGACAGCCAGAGGATGAGAGCCGAAAGGGCAGAGAAAAAAGCCCAGGAAGTTGGAGAGGTAGAACAATGGCGAAAATTGGTTGAAACGGAAAAAGCGCGCGTTGCTGCTGCCGAAAAGCTGGTAAACGATAAGCAAATGCACATCCAGAACCAAGAGAAGCAACTAAACGCCATGCAGCAACAGATGCAGCTAATGTCGCAGCAGATGCAACAGCAGATGCAGCAGCAGCAGAACCAAAAGGGACCACAGCCAGGAGCCGACAAGGAGGAACAGAGGTTGAGAAAGGAACTTGAGAAGACCCAGATGGAAGCCAAGAACGCCACAGTGGAAAGGGAGAGATTCCAGGCGCAATTGGAAATGCTCGTGCAAGAACTGGAGAAGAGCCAGGTTAGTTGGAGGATGGCCCATTGTGTAGCAGGTGTCTGTGTCTTAGATTGTCTTGTTATTGTCCCTCCATCGCCGCGTTCATGTTGCTTTCTCTGTATATACATTCATGTTCTGTACATATTTGTAGATGACAATTTTAAGATTATTTCGAGCATTTCCGTAGCATGCTCTCATCATTCCGAAACCTGTCCTCTGGGCATCCTCCAACCTTCCTTTCAGTAGTTGTTTATGTTGTTATTCATTCTTTTTATTTCTTTTTTCAGCACTACATACAAAATATTATTTTGTTCGGCAAAGTTTACATTAGTGGGTGAACAATTTGCACTTGAAACAACGTCATGTATTTAATTTGGTGTACTATGTATTATTTAGTTGTTTATTATTACGTTTCTTTCATTATTTTTATCGTTATGTATGTTGTTGTGAAAATGGTAAACTAAATGGTTTCAAAGTATTTTGTGCTCTTTTTATCAATGCTATCTTCTGCTGTGTTTTTTTTTATAATTCAATCAAAATTAACATAGAAAGATGGTAGGTAATTAATGTTTTCTGGTCTTCAGTTTGCTTGTTACTGTGCAATCTAATCTTGTGAGTATCAAAACTATTGACCAGATACGATAATTTGGACTATGGTGTGTTAAATATTATTTGTCATTAAATGCTTCATTGTCTTTGATCTCTTCTGCTTTGAATATGTGTACAAATTAAGCATTTCTGTCTTTGTTATCTTTATGGAATTATTCTCTTTTATTGCTTTTTGTGTGAGAATGCTATTGAATGATAGGTGTTGACATTTGGTCGTGAGCAAGGTCTAATGATTCTTTCGTATTTGAATTAGCTCGATCTTCTGGAAGCCAACAAGAAACTTCAATCAGTGGGTCAACAGAATGCGAAAGCTGGAGACGATACAGCCGCCGCTAGGAGGCAGTTGCAGGAAGAATTCAAGAAGTTAGAAGATCAGAAGAAGCACACGGACGAGCAAAGAAGAAACGTGGAGGGGAAGAGGAAAGAGGTTGATGAGAAAGAGAGATCGCTAATAGAGATGGACAAGCAATTAAAAAAGAGGAAAGAGCAAATGGACCAACTGGAGGCATCATTGAAAAAGGTAATGATATCCAATTTTTATGGACTAAATTCAGACAAGACCAAGATTAGCTTTCCTATTAATTAAGGCTCGATGAGCCCAAATTGTATGACGGTTTGATCTTGTATTGGGAATACTGCTCTAAAAAAGGTTCTGCAAAAAAAGTTTTAATAATGTCAAGGGTAAAAGGACCGAATACAGACTTGGGCATTGGGTTAGGTATACTTTTTTGTACGGCTCAATGGGTATGATTCAGATGATATTTACAATGTATAGTAAGAATGACTGTTGAAAAACGATTCACAAATTCCATTCCGATTCTTTCCTTTGTTCTACCAACAGCATTATTATTTTTCAACTAGTTCAGGTATCGTAATTCATAAAGAACTGGTGGCAGACATCTGGAGATATGCAAGAATGATGATGAAGATGACTATGGCGATGCTGATGATGAAGATAAAGACGATGACATATAACTTATCATTATTTGTTTAATTCCAGGCGGGAGGCAGCGCGGCTGCGGCTGGTGAGTTAAACAAGAAGTTCTCCGAGGCACAGAAGGAGGCCGATGCACTGAAGACACAGCTGCTGGCTGCCAAGGAGGAGGCGCAGAGGTCCGCTGCCGAGATGGAGAGGCTGCTTCAGTTGGTGCAGATGAGCCAGGAGGAGCAGAATGCCAAGGAGAAACAGATAATGGAAATGCAAGGGTAAATACTCTTCTTCTACTTCTTTGGTGTAATATTTTCAACATCACGGTACTGCATCCCAGGGTAGTTTTTCTCTTCCTACTCAAGTGCTATCTGGCTCCGGCCTTCTCCAGTCCTCAGAGATTCTCATCCTGCTTCAATCCAATTGCACACAGGCGGTCGACCTCTTTCTGGGCCTACCTTTGGGCCCTTCCACTGTTATGAATGTTGGTGTCCTGCCATCTGGAATTTTTGACACATATCCAGCAAATTGCCACTCTTTGATAAAAACTTACTACAGTTTCATGCTCTTTTATTTAATGCTCTTAATTTTTGTTATTGCGTGGTAAATTATAAGAGTTTATTAAAAATACAGTTATTTTTTTCACAACAGTTTACAGTTTTTTATCATTCAAATCATTCACGATGGGTGCAAATGTTGCCATGTGCATAACATTACACAATCCTTCAAAAATCGTACTTAAATATGCACAAAGCTTTATTGTTTCTTTATTTCAGGACGCTGAAAAATCTGCAAGGAAAACTCAGAAGTCAGCAGCAAGCCAATGCACAAATGGAGGAACAAAGAAAGAAGGAGGAGGTACGTTCTATCTTTTAATTAAATCACTCATTGAATACTAAATACCTTATAACAAAGTGACCTTCCTACTAATCATAATGTTCTCTTATTTTCACGCTTGCCATGGATCCTCCTACTTATCGTACTTCCTCTCTTCTTTGTGTATAACTGTGGATGTAACATAACACAATGCAACAAGCAGGCAGGCCCCGCTGGATTCTTGAAAAGTTTCTTCTAAATTATTAATTAAAACTGCCACAAAGCCACGGTTGTTTCTGTTAGCTCATGCTTTCCTGACTACAACTTTGTTAGCGATTTTCTAACAATGCCAACATTATACGCAAACCTCTCTCAAGTGTTGGATGAACAATGTTAATAATATTGAATGTTCGTGCCGTGTTACAAAACTTGTTTTAATTAAATGTTTTAGCACACAAATTAATGAATAGGGTATAATAAACAATTATCGTGTTCATCGTAAAACTAATAATAAATACTGAAATATTTATACGAGCAAATAAACACTCAGTTCATAGACATTATGAATAAGGGAAATATTAATATTGGACACAGCTTGGAGTCATTTTCCAATGTGGTGTTGCTGTTTAACTATCGGTGAATTGTTGATTTTTTGTTTGTTTAAATACATAAACATTTGTTGTCACTGTAAATATAAACATTATGTCACTTATACTTAATGTTTGTTTATGTTCTGTTTTTATTTCTGTATCTACCACCTTCCTGTGTGTCGCTAGAATGGATCAAATACCGAAGCCCCTTGCACAACTTGCTCACAAAGATTTCTTCAAATAAGCCAAGAACTAGAAAGCAAAAACAGAAGTATTGTGGAACTAGACAAAGAAATGAACGATGCATACAAAATTTTAAAAACACTTACTTCCGACCCACCAAAAGAAAATGGTTTGAACGGAATTGACGACGATTCTATTACGACGAACGACAATAAAGTCATTATGGAAAAAGAAATAGAAAGTATTTTATACAACCTAGAAAAGTTTTTAAAAATAAGCAATGACTTGGTAGAACTACAAGACATAAGAACCGAATCTGAAACAAAAAGTGCAAAAATCATAGAGCAAGAATACGAAATAGAAATACTAGCAAGAAAACTGACCGACAAAGAAGAAATGATTGTGAAACAAGAGAAATTCATTACTGAAGAATTGCACAATGACGTTGAAAAGAAAAAAAAGAAAATATCCGAATTAACAGATGAACTGAGCATCAAAAACTCTAAAATAATCGAGCAGCAGAATTGTCTTCAAATTTTGGAAGCAGCTTTAAGGGAACGCAGTAATATAGCAGAACTGGAGCAGCTTTTGACAGTTGTGAAGAGTAAAAATGACCGAGTTAATGAACTGGAGCAGTTGCTGAATATGTCCAATGTGGAGTATGACACCAACCAGCTGAAGGATGACAGAATACTGGAGTTGGAGGAAGCCTTGAAGGAGTCAGTTTTGATAGCAGCCGAGAGGGAGAAGATATTCTATCACGAGGAGCAGGAACGAGTGAGGATCATTGAAAAGGTACTGACAGTTATCCATTATTACAGCATTTTACATATTTATTTTAATATTATTCTCTCATTCGTATGGTAGAATTCAAATTGAACAATCATGTAAACTGTTTATGCTTTGCTGGAACATTTTTAGATAGTGGGGTTAAGGTTAGATGAAACTCCAAGCTGGTCAAATTAGACACGTGCAAAAAATTAGTCAATGATGTTTTTTTTAAGTCATCGTAATTTATAGACGACCGAGGAATATATTGCACCATCAAGTGAACCAATTACTTGAGTCGGGTCATGTCAAGAGTAATTATAACAGAACAATACGTAGAAAACGATGTGAGAATGCGAATGGAGCAAGGAGTGTTGAGTGTGTGCCAAGCATAGATAATAGAAACAAAGCCGAGCTACGACCAAACAGCACGGACTATCAAAGCGGCGGAGTCAATGAAAGTTATGTGTTTGGTGTGCAGGTGGGGACGCAGGTGTGCGCAGTAGTGCGTATTTTTTAATGTTTAAAAAAAAAGTTTTAATACATTTCTTTTTCTGTTTACCTTATAACAAATTACATTGCTAATAAGACAAATCAAGATGTTTTTCATAGTCCTCCCCACTAGGGGTTCCTGTCTTGAGGCAGACTAGGTTTAATTTTAAAACTGATTGTTTTAGGCTCTAAGACATTCTTTTCAAAATGCTGAATAACTCCTCTTCTTTGAATTCTTTGAGCCAAGTTTTGATTTGGTTTTGCATTTGGACATTCCGTTTTTATTATTGCTGGTGGAAATGAATTAAAGAGCTTAGTGGAGAGATTTTTTATATTTCCTTTATAGAAAAGCAGGTTTTAAATTATATATATTTAATATATGCATTCATAATGTTATCCAGGTTAGCTTTTGTGTCGTGAAAATTTGTTTTTTTTTTTGTTATTATGATATTTTTTAATGTTTGATTGATACATTTTTATACATTACATTAAATATTCGGAAGACCTTAAAAAAATTGATTAATTTTTATTGAGAGCTCCAATCGCCGGTCATTCACTGGGTTGACTCCCCTCATATTGGTGAGTACTCATATTGTAATATTTCACTGCAATAATAATCCACCTACTTCACTTTCAACCAAAGGTGAAATCCCCAGAGATTGCCATGGACAGTTGAACTCTCAATAATCAATAATTCTTTTTTGTTATAATACTCATAATATGGCTGTTACCAAAGAAAATACATACGAAGAACTAGATGATCAAGTCAATTTTTTTACAACATCAAATGCTAAAATATGTAAATATCTGTTAACCGATCCTAAAAACATCACTATTATGCACCAAAATATTAGGTCAATTAATAAAAACTCTAATGAACTCCAGATACTAACTCAAAATATTTCCCCTTTTCACCACCTTCCTGTCCCCCTTCTCCTTCCCCTCCCCAATACCTCCAGCCTCACAACATTCCCCAATTGGGAATGCCATAGTCTCACTGGCTCCAGACGGTTGGGAGCAGTTTGGGACTCTTGTGCGGTATTCATATAAAAAAAAAAAAAAAAAGATACAGCTTAAACACCTTAATATAGATTTTGATATAATCATTCTTACAGAATGATGGTTGTCAAATGTTTACACACCGAAATTCATAAATAACTACACTTCCTTCAATTCAACAAAACATGATAGTCAGAACGATGGGGTTGTGGTATACACAAAAAATTATCTAAACTCCCTGTAACAGAAATAAACATTATCAACGCGAGTTGTATGCAAATAAAGTACAACAATAATACTCACATTCTAGCAATATACCGCTCTCCATCCATCCGTAATATTACACCATTTCTTAACAGTTTAAATAGCATACTCTCTAATCTTTCCTCTTCTAAAAACTTAATAATGATAGGAGATTTAAATATTAACATACTTCCAAACAATTCAAATCACTAATACCAGGACTACCTGAACATGGTAGAGTTCAATGGATTAGTCAGTACCATCAATACACCGACAAGAGTAGTAAATGAATCAACATCATGCATTGATCACATTATGGTCAAAACTAAAAGACAAAGTAAAAGCATTGTTTACAATTCAACAATTACAGATCACTACACAACAATGTTCTCATTGCAATCCGACACCATCATTAATAGAAGCAATCAGTCAATCGCATACAATAATATAAACTTTGACAATTTAAAAAACACAACTAAACACAAATCTTGGCAAGAGCTCTTTCAAATAAAAAAAACTCTGATGATGCATGGAGACATTTTGTTGAGTCTTTGAAAAATGAATTAAATAATTTTTTTTTTTTTTTTTATTGTATAATATTAATTATATACAGTGGGAACTTATACCCGCTAAGCCACTGCAAGTAGCTTGTCAGCAGGAGTTTATTTCAACAATATAATATAATACAACAATAAATTACAATCATCATACAAATGTAGGGCAAAATTATTATATTTAGGCGCATGCATCTTGTGAGAAAAATAAGTTGATTAATAATTTGCATCATAAGTTGAGAAAAAAAAACTTAAAGAGAAAAAATAATGGTAAAAGCATTACAGATTTGTTATTGAGATACTAGAGTCCAATCTTATAACACCGATTTAAATAATATTATAAAAATGTCAATATCATAAAAAATATCAAAATTATAAAAGTACCAATATTATAAAAGTATCAATATTATAAAAATATCAATATTATAAAAACATCAATACTTTTAAAAATATCAACATTATAAAAACATTCATATTACAAAAATATAACTATTACGTAAATATCAGAAATATCAAAGCATCTGTAAGTATTAAATGATTAAGAAATAAAAATTTAAAAGATATATACATAAAACAGCAGTACAGGTTGGTTACAATGAGGATAGACTTAAATATAATAGTTAACAGTAAGTACACCAGATATCTAGGAGCTATACAACCATGGAGACCGTCATATTTGTTACCATCAATACACAAGGTAACACTACAATTGTGACAAAAAAAATTCCAAATAAAATTAAACCCTCGAAATCATGGATAAGCCATTCAATTATTAACTGCATTCGTAGAAGAAACGCACTACACAAAAAAATTAAAGACAATCCGTACGACATAATATCATTAAACTTGTATAAAAGATATAGAAATACGTGCGGTAATGTCATTACAAAGGCAAGAGAAATCTACTATAGAGATAAAATCAAAGGAAGTAATAATGATCCCAAAAACATATGGAAAATCCTAAGAGAAGCCACAAATACACAAAATCCTAAAAACAAACAGGACATAAGTAAACTCTGTATTGATGGAAATATTATTGACACCTCGAAAAATCTTAAGCTCATTGCGGATCACATCAATAATTTTTTTATTAGCATTGGCCCAAATCTTGCTTCCCAACTACCAATTTGTGAAAATGGTCAATTGACAAAACAGGAGTTCAATATCCCAATAGAAGCTTCATTATTAAAACTGTGTCGGGGGAAGAGTTTCTAAAAATAATTAATTCTCTAAAAAACACATCTTCTGCTGGAGTAGATGGGATAACTACCAAAATTTTGAAAACGCTATCTACAGAAATCGCATTGCCTCTAACACAATAATAAATCTAAGTATTACTCAAGGACACTTCCCCTCTAACCTGAAACAAGGTATTATTATTCCTATACATAAAACTGGGAACAAGACAGATATAAACAATAACTCTACTGACCAGTCTGTCTAAAGTATTTCAAAAAGTTATCAATGCGCAGTTGGTTAAATTTCTTGTGAGTTCTAAACTGATCTCAGAAAACCAATATGGATTTCAAGAAAATAAGAGTACCTCAGGTTCTATTGCCGCTGTCACAGATTTCATTGTTAAAAACCTCGATAAAAGCAAAAAATGTATTTCAATATTCTTAGACCTTTCTAAAGCCTTTGATACAATATCACACAGTAAATTAATAAAAAATCTTGACAAAATCGGTATTACGGGCAACAAACTTAATTTTTTTAAAAGCTACCCTAATGAACGCCAGCAACAAGTGAAAATAAATAACATTCTTAGCAACCAGTGCTCAACTGAATACGGTATTCCACAAGGAAGCATATTAGGAGCGACTTTGTTCCTGTTGTATATTAATGACTTATGCAACCTTAATATTCAGGGGAAAATTGTTAGCTTTGCTGATGACACTGTCTTACTTTTTGAAGCTGACACCTGGCTAGATGTTTTTAGCAAAGCTGAAACGGATATTAGAATAGTTAAAAAATGGTTAGATATAAATACGCTCACACTGAACACCGAGAAAACTAAATAGGTCACATCAAGCATAAATATTACAGGTCAACCACATAACGTATAAAAATACATACATGTATGAATCCCAATGAATATTGTCAGTGCCCCTACATTGAGCACACTAATCAGATGAGGTACCTCAGCCTCACCATTGATTCACACCTCAAATGGAATCTTCATACTCAAATCATCGCAAATAAATAAGAAAATCCATGCACTTTTTCAGAACGATACAAAACTTTCTCGACTTACAACACTTGAAAATGATTTATTTTGCGGTCTGTCAATCTATTATTGAGTATGGTATCATAGTATGGGGAGGTGGTACTTCATCTGCACTAGACCCAATCATAAAGGCACAGAAAACGATTATAAAAATAATCCTTAAGTTACCTCTAATTACAGACTCTAACTTAATCTTTAATATAATGAGAGTATTTAACGTTCGGCAGATTTACGCTAAAACAATTCTCACTAATCTTTATTCACATTAAAGTAAATACTATGAAAAAAGATTAAATACTCGTATCACTAGAAATGCAAACAAAGATTTACCCCAAATTCCTGTAATTCATACTACTTTTGGGCAACAGAATTTTAGGTACTTTGCGACAAGAATTTACAACATTCTTCCAGTTAGCATAAAAAAATCTGATTCACAAAAAAAATTCAAACACAATGTAAAAAATTGGATTAAAAGTAATGTAATAGGGCATTTACCGGTGCACTCACCCAAAATCGAAATTATTGATTCAAAGATTTATGAAGCATATCTTAATATAAGTATATATTAATAGGTATTTTAAAACTATAAAATAATTTGCAAAATTACTGCCTCAACACAGGCTAGCCTAGTGAGGCGGGTTAGGTGAAACTTCAACTATAACTGTTATTATATTATTTTCTATTTTACTTTATAAACCACTGTACACTTACATTATTATATTATACATGTCTTTTAGTTATAGTAAATTTAATTACAATAAAGATATTATTATTATAGATATTTTAGATGTAAGGGAGTGCAAAAGACTTGAAGATTTCTTTTCTTGGCATTCTTATGGGGGTTTTACATTGCCCATCTCGCTTGCTCCTATTATCTACGGTGCCAAGAATTGAGTAACTTCCAGTGAGTCCAAATGAATAGTAACATTATATGCATAAGTCATTTAAAAATGTTATCGTTTCCTTTGGCTAATTGTGCATGCCATATTTTCCAGATGCACAAGTTGGAGCAGCGCGTATTCTCGCTGCAGAGTGCGAGCGCGATACGCTGCGACACCTGCAGGCCTTTGCTGCGGAAGGTGCGCCAGCTGGAGACCAGCATCGCTCACTTCGCAGACACCCGGAGGCAGCAGCTAATGGAACTATCTAGAATGAAGTGAGCTGACTAACTTTTTATTTTATATTGTTACTTGAATAATATGTGATGCTTTTCAATAATCCAGTTGATTTTTTCAATAAAAATAGTGGCCTTTTTTTTTGTTTAATGTGATTACCGCACATGAGTCCCACCTGCTGCCAACCATCTGGAGCTAGGGGGACTATGGTATCCCCGATTGGGGCATGTTGTAAGGATGCAGGTAGTGGGGATGGAAAGGAGATGGGGAGGAGGAAGGTTGCGAAGAATCTAGCTATTCAGATCTGTTCACCAATATAAATTTTAAATGGTGGTGTTTACGGATACTGAGATACTGAGAGTATCTACCACTTTGTATCGTCAATCGAAGCATGCATTCCTTTCCTATGGAAGGCCGAACTGCAGACAAAAGAAAAACAAGCAAGAAATTCTTCAAAATTACTCTCCGAAAATGCCAACACCCTGAAAACAAAGCACGAACGGATAGCATAGCTACGTCTATGCATAACAAAGACTTCAAAAAGTTCTGGAAAAAAACGTGAACTGGGCTGAAATCCAAGAACAAAGTTCCACTATGCGTCAATAACATCATGGGGATGAAATTATAGCCAATGAATTCAGAGACATTTTTCGCTTTATGCGAGGATCAAGGAGATACAACGAAACCATCTATAATGACATGCCTACCTGCATATTTTTATATTTTTATTTTACTTTTTTTTGTTTAATTATTCATTTCTCTATTAATTTAAAGGTAATACATTGTATATATCTCATGAAATATGGCAGATTGGGTCTGCACTATCCACCCAGTCCTGCTGGATTAAAAACTTAAATAAAATAAATTTTGTGTCAAGACGGGAAAATTTCGTAATGATATGTGAATACATTAGACAGCCTGTCCAGAACAAAAGTCTTCTCAAGGCCACCTGTTAGAGCCGACTGAAGTAATTTCTTATTATTGGGGCCCATTAATACATTGATACTACATCTCCAGAATCTTGACTATATTATCTATTCATATATCCATCATTGTTTTAACAGGAATGCTTGATTTGTACATCTAAGAAGACCGCCGAAAAATATTTTTAGGTAGACATTTTTTAAAAATTAATATCTGGAGCTGTATGTAATATGTCTATTTTGAAAGAAATTAACTTGTATATCTGTAACAAATATACTCGTAGAAGATCTCATGAACTATCTTATGCTTCAAAAGCGAGAATTTCTGCTTACCAGAACATGCCGATCAACAGAGCCATTCAGCTGTTTAACGATGCTGCGTGACCATTGACATTAGAATACCCCTAAAACTGTCCCCATGACCCTTGTGCTGCCTTCTTTTCTTTTTCTATCAACCTTTTCTAATTATTACTATATCACAAAACTTACTTCTACTACTTGTTTATGTATATTGGACCATTTCAATTTTTCTGTACCTACTTTTTTTCTAATTGTAATCTCTTTAATTTATTATTATAAATAAATAAATAACATGGGTTTGAGGTTATCTTCTTCTCTGTTCCAGGCAAGAAGCTCTCGAAGCAGCTATCAGTGAGAAAGATGCCCACCTAGCTCTGTTAGAAATGTCCGACTCCAGAACCAAAAAGCAGGAAGAAGATTGCCAACGCCTGCGGGGAGACCGCTCCCGGCTGATGGACATTTTAAAGAAAGAAGTAATGCCAACTTAAAATTAGGAGAATCGAATGAAATATTTTAAATACAAAGCTCAATAAATCCGTTTATATGCTTTGGCAAAAACTCTTCAATGAGATGAGCTTTTGTATCATGAATTTGCACAGCCGACACAATTCTTTTCAGCTCACAATGTCATTCATATCATGCACTATGAACTTTTCAAACCTGAACAAATCAATCTAGAAATTTAAAAAAAGGGCACTAAAAATTTTTTTTTTACTATGGCAACACCGTTTTTAGAGCAATGGAGTTATGTTTGACTTCCGAATCTAACAGGTTGACTAGTCAGGAAAAATAATATAACTTAAGTTTTCTTATGTTTTTTTTTTTTTTAAGTGCACCTTTTTTTCACATAATCGATTTTTTTTAATCATTGTAGAAAATAATATTAACATAACCTAAATGAAACTTGATAATGGAAAAAACGACAGAAAATAAAAAGATTTCAGTCGCATCTGGGACTCGAACCCAGGACCTCTGCCTATCCGGGGCAACTGCTTAACCAACTTAGCTAATGAGACGAGTTCAATTTATGTCATCTTCATCAATATCATATGTCAAATTCATCAATATCATATGTCAAATTCAAGATTTGATAGTATTATTCTCCATTTTTTATCCCATATTATTGGCAGCTATCATTATAATGATAACAAAGTTTTTATTTTGATTTAACATCTAATAAATATTGGCTTATTTGATATGTTCATTAAAAAAAAATACAAACAAATGTTAAAAAATAACACTTATTTCGAAAAGTAAATTTACATAAAATATGATGTAGAATCTTCTTCCTTAGGGAATAAGGAATTCCAGTCCATTTTTTTATTTTTTTTTTATTAATGTTGACATCCTAACTTAATTTTTCGTTTTTTTAATTTTTTTTATAAAGTTCGTTTTCATGGTTAAAATAATTGTTAAAGTTTCAATTTTTTAAAGCCCACCAAAACGCACGAAATCTATGGCTTGTTGAGTGTGACGTCACACGAGCCAGTCGGATTAGCGGTGCAATAGGCAGTAATCGATATTGTATGAATTTCATACAAACTTCAGAACTTTATACTTAAATTTAACTGCTTTTCATTGAAGGAAACATTGTAGAATATCAGAGTCTCGTTACTATTGTAGGTGAATTGTACCAAAGTGTAAAAATACATTCATATCCGCAACTATTTAGCAATTTATCAGCGTTCAAAGAAAGTCCATAGCTAACTTTTTAATAACTAGCTTAAAATCAGAATCGCTTGCGTTAATAGCCTTTTCCATTTTTCTGCGCATGCGTGGAAAACAGATGCATGCGCATTGCGCATCTGCGGACTTCAACAATCCGTGACAGCAGTAGACAAATATTAACTTGAATGTGTTGGATAAATTGAATAGGTTTGAAATATTGCTGTAACTTCAATGGCTTGAAATAAAAATAAATATATTATGCATTGTAAGAAATAATAGGTTATCATTAGAAATCCCCCGCTTCCAGAATAACTAAAAAAATAATCACCAAAGTGCCATTGACATTGTTGTTGGAAGGGGTATAGAGTATTATTACGTATACAAATTCGTTAAAATTGGTACGAATTTTCAAGCAAAAACTCTCAACTAGTCGCAATAAATAAACATAATGATTTTACGAGCGAAATGAAACTGTAAACACCGAAATTATAAGCTAAAAACATGATAAACAACGGAAAAACATCTCATCTGGTTAGAGTTGGGCTCAAAAACGGCATGTGTGACGTCAGAAGCAGTGGTACCAACAGAACATGGTGTTTTGATGATACCGTTTTTAATTCACTTTTATATAACGATTTATAAATTCTACGTATAATTATATACAATAAAAGTTATATATTCAGAATCGGCATTTGCTGATCTATATGAATATATATTTTTAAAGCCATTATATTTTTCACTGGAGTTCCTTATTACAACTAATTTCTGAACACCATTTGATATTGATGTGAAAAATATTCTGTTGCCATTTAAATTATCGTAGCGCCCTCCATTTTTGGCTACATTATTTTGCAAACCTGTACCTTTTTGTCGAGTCCCAGCAGAAACCCAGTGTTAGTAAAACTTGTCAATAATACATCACCCAGCGAACAGCACAGAACTGTTTTAATGCGAATACAAAGTTACTTTTACTCTTCTTCTGTTTCACTGGGTGATTTCCAGCAAATAGAAATATAAATATATACATATTAAAGAATAAAAAGTTGCATTTATGGCTAAAGAGGGCCTGAATAAGATGCCCACTAATCAATCCTTCCCATCTCAATATTTTCAGAGTGAAAAGCTGATGCTACTCCTAGAAGAGATGAATGCCTCTGAAATGATGCCCAGAGAAGTGGACACGGACATCCTCAACGACTTGGAAGTCAGCAACTACTTCAGCATATCGGAAAACACTGTCACCAACGTAAGATAAATAAATAATGCATTTTTAACCAATATATAAACCCTAATGTGTAGGTTACGCGTAGCCACCAGCAAGGAGAGTGATAATTGGTATAAATTACTGTCCTGAGAAAAGTGATAAGTGCCGTCCACACATGCAATTAAGTGAGTGATTTAGTAAACTCTTGTATTTGTAATAAAATTTATGTCCAAACAGCGCGACAATAGCCCGCACCTAAATACAAGGCCGCTTACCTACTTAACTGAAAAAAGATTCTATTTCAGTCAACTACTAAATTGCTACTTAACGTTGACTTACTACTTACCACTTAAGTCACCATCCACACGCAGACCGTGACTTAATTAACTAAACAATTTAGTTACCCCTTATCACTGTCCTTATCAAAAGCTGAAGATGAAGGGGACCATTCAAATGTTAAAAAAGTAAAATGGCGTCGATTGGCGCTTTGATGACAATGTTGCATTTGAATATCAGGGGAACAACGTAACATAGCCATAAGGACCAGTTGTTCCCCCGATATTCAAATGCAACATTGTCATCAAAGCGCCAATCGACTCCATTTTACTTTTTTGACATTTGAATAGTCCCCTTCATCTTCAGCTTTTGAACAAATTGTGATAAGCTGAAAATCATTAGAACGTGACCGTAACTGACTACAATTTGTTCAAAAATTGAAACGAGCTAAGAATCTGCATTTAGCGATGACCATTCATAAAAACAAAATGGCGTTGATTTACTTGTATTATTTATTTGACCCTAAGTGTTACATCGTCACCGTTCAGGCAAAAGTCACCAACCCTGAAGAAGGCAGTTGTGAGTTGAGTACGGCTTGAAAAAATTATATATTTTTTTATTTTTTTTATTTCTTGCTAAAGCAATCCCGATGAGTTTCAAAACTCATTTTAGGAATTCAAAATGACTCCAGTAACGTCACGTTTTTTCGAATATTGTAAAAAATTTCCTAGAATAAATAAATTTCACCCCAAACTGTAAAATTATGTTCTTTAAGATGCAAGTCACCATGGAACAGAAAAGCGTTGCTTAAGTTCAAATTACTTGTTTTTTACTGATTGACTTTCGATAAAAGCCAAACATAAGTCATTAGTCTTGTTCTACCGGTATTTTAATGGAAGATGCTCCGAGGAACTAGCGTCATTGATCCCTTCGGCACCGGTGCATAGTCGGGAAACACGCCAAACGCGCACCCAACATTTGCACACGGTTGACATTTGTCACATGAGAACGGGTCGCTTCTACGATTCATTCTTGTGTTCAACAGCTCGGCTGCGGAATGATCTGCCGACCTCTGTGTTTCCTCCATCCTATAACATGGGTCTCTTCAAGACCCAAGTTCACTCCTTCCTATCCTCTAAAAGATCCTCCACACAGCACCCCCAAAGATGATATAGGCCTTGAGGGAAATTATTTCCTCCTTGGTCTCCTGTGTGGAGTTACTGTAAAAAAAAAAAAATTAGAAGTGAATCAATATTACTCACTCTAATAAAAAAATAAATTCTTCGTTATAAAATACAAGTAAAAGTTACTAAACTACGGATGGTAAGTTTTACTGATTTGTCATTTGAAAACTTCTAATACTGGGCTGAAATTGGCAAAAATAACTAATGATGAATATTTAAATATAATGGGTTATTTAGCTCAAAATAATGTTTTTAGGGTTGGTGACTTTTGCCTGAATGGCAACGATATGGCACAGACCTTTTGACAACAAATTTTTGTTTTAAATTTTATCTGAATACTGCACAAGAATCCCAACTGTCCAGAGACTGTGCGACTATGGCATTTCTAATTTGGGGTATGTTGTGAGGCTGAAAGAAGTGGAGAGGGGAAAGAAATGGGATAGAAGCTTGCTGCTTGTGTGCCAGCGATGCCGGAGAGGCATTCTCTAGTAACGCACCCGACTCGATTTTATAGCATTTTGAACCTTAAAAAATGCTCCTAGCATACTAAAATATATTTTATTCGCTTTGGCAAGGAAACAATATATCTTAATATTATTCTATCTTGTTGTTTTGTCGCGTCTAGACATATTTATTTTATCTTTGAAAAAGTTCTTCCCGATTGTGGAAGTGTCATTGACCTTGTAATGACGATTTTCATTGTCATATTACTGTATTTATTTAGAGGAAAACATCATATTATTTTCTTTTCATTGTGAAGGACACTTATTTAGCTTTACGAAATTATAATATAATCATAAAAATGTCATTGGATTTCTTTATTTAACTTTTTTCATATAAGATGTATGAGAAAAAACCATTCCTCTGAATATAAGTAATTATTCTGGGGAAACTACGAAAGCTGAAGTATACATTTTTAATAAATACATGAACACATTATCTGATTGGGCGGTAAAATTTACAAAAACGTCATTTTGTAAAACAGTAGTGAGTAATTACGAAATTACTGTCAGCTTGCTCACGGCATGCAACAAGCGATTTTATCGTTGGCACACGAGGGGATTTGTATTTGGCGGAAACTTGGCATTGCAGCGATTAAACATAGCTAGAGCCATTTCAACAAATATTTCGATTCCAAATGGTAGTCCCCCGCCAAAGTGATGCTGAGAGAATCTTCCATCAGTTATCGTAGAATAATATGATATTTTAGCTAATAACAATTGTATCTTTGTTACAGTTGGATGATATTCAAGATGTCCACGGAACAGTTTTATGATCACTTTGATAAGGAAAGTATAAAAATGAACTACACAACATCTTTCATCAAATCCCATTTTCACCATCAAACAAACTCACCATCAACTATCTTGTCTTCAAACTAACTCACCATCAAATGAACTCATTATCACAATTCAATCATCAAAGACTCATACCATCAAGATTTTTTTTAATCTATCGAAAATATGACTCCATATTCAAGCAAAAGTCACAAAACCTTCAAAATACGGTTAGAAGATATCACAATTTAAAAGTTTGGAGGTGAAGACAATAACAGAGATGTTGTTTTATTCACATTCATACATGCCAACTTCTCTGTAAAATCGACTCTTGACATGATTAGACTGAATATTTTGATTCACTTGATCATGTCATGTCTTCCTGGGGCATCCCCAACTTCTTTTTCAACCTCTTATGCGTCATATATTCCCCTGACACTCCTTTCTTTGTCCATCCGCTCTACATGTCCAAACCATCTAAGTGTTCATTGAGCTTACAATTGACCTTATAATATTTTCCGATCTCATCGGTCGTCCATGGTTTTACCACGCATACGCCTCAGGGATCTCATATTCACCGCATTCAGTCCTTCTCCTACTAGTTTCATTCCTCACTGCCATGCATCAGGGTTGGTATCAGAATTCCATTGTGGACTGGTAGGCTCACTTCTAAATGTTAGATTTGTATAAGCATTAAAAACATGGAAAGCTGATTTTTTTCTTTTATTTGAAACTTTAAAATTGCGACATCTAAAAACCTTTGTTTGAAGAGGGACAAATTATCAATGGAAATAATTCTAATAAAAATAATTCTGCATCTATTCACAAAAACATGTATCAGCAAATTTTTTTTGCCATACAAAATATAAAAAAAAACATTTCCTAAAAACCTATAATCACTAAACATCACATGTGTTCAAGCCAAAAAATCAATATAAAAGAAGAGGATGAAATTTGAAAAAAGAATGGAATCATTTAAAAAACTTTGTTCTAAACCACTTACGCAAAAATGTGGCATGCAATAAAAAAAATTACCGTTAATTTGAATTAAGAAATCAAATACACTAATTAGGTAGGTACCCAATATTGGGGTAAATTGGGCAATATGTATTGCAATACTGTATTATTAACATCAATCAAAAAGAAAAAGGGACATTAACTTAAAATTAAAACCTCCAGGAATGCATACACTTTTACAATTTTTTTTTTGTACATAATACTTTACCTTTAAATTACAGTAAAAAAAATTTTTTTTTTTTTTTTAATGTTTTGGCAAGAAAATTCAGTTTTAAAATATGTTGACCGTTCTATTTAAATAAAGATGTAAATTAACAAATAAGGAAACAAAATATTTTCACCATAAATTTGTATAAAACTGTTGAATTATAAATTGCTTGGAAATATTGAGAATATTTTAAATATCTAAGTATAATAATGTGGCTTGATAATATTTAACTACCTATTCATATTATAGTAATTACCTAAACACTAAAAACATTTCCCCCTTTCCAAAATAAAGTTAAATATATCACAGTACCTACTCACGTGAAAATAATAATACTCGTAAATGAAATAACATAATGTTGTCTTGAAATATTCTAATGACTGCTTGTAAAGTTAAATATTTAATTAGATTTTAAATGTATGTTTAAATAAACTTATAAAATTTAATAGCCATGGCTATAATAAGAAAAATTATTCAAAAATAATTACTTATTTCACATTTATGAAAGAAAGATGATGAAATAATATATGTAACATCATTTAAAAGACAAATAAACTATTGAAATCAATCCAAGCGAGGATATGAAAAAAATGATAATGTAACAAAATTGGAGAAATAAAGTATTATATGGTCAAAACCACACGTGTGAAATTAGTTTTGGTCTCACCGTTGGTACGGCGAAGTAAATAATTGAAATCAAATTGGATTTTATATTGGCAACGATAGTAACGTTGTAAAGATCAAGTCAGATTTAATAAAAAAATAGCCAGCAGTTTCGATCAGATTAAAAATGTTAAATGACTGATTAAACATCTAAAAACCAACTTATTTAGAGGTTATCGAACACCTAACTCAAGTTTAAAACAATTAGTTAAATCGCTAGGAAACACCCGCATTATTTCATCGATACATGCGACTCACCATTAAAAATTACCCAGTCAGTGGAAGGTTAGTCGAAACATTAATGTAAAAGGGATTTTACGTGTGTTCATTATATTTAAAATGCCCAAAGATTACAAACTAGATAGCCACGAGTAATATTAATTGTAATTTGAATGAGACGTGAAATGTATGTTTGAGATAAAATTGGTTCGAAAGATAGGAGAGAAATCATTGGACGGGTAAAAATACTCGAAAGATGTTTAAAAATAATATTGAAGGTGATATGAAAACGAGGTTTGAATGCTTTTATGCAAGTTCTTGATACGTGACTGTGTTCGAAGGTATTGTGCGATAAATATATGGGAGATAGTTAAAATTATGACTGCAGACTCAGTGCTTATCCGATTGCGATATAAATGCGAGGCTTTGACATAATATAAATAAGTTCGTTCTCAAAGTGCAACACACTTTTGTATTGTGTGTTAGCGAAAGTCACATTTATTCCTTGAACTCGGTGAAGATTTATAAACTTTTTTGTTATACAAAAAGATACTCAGATAACTAGCGAGTGATGTTATAAGTTACATATATTCTTTAGCCATGTTATTGTTTAATATCATGCTAAGATAAATGTGTACGTTTAAAATAAATTTAAGTTAATTAATTCGTGTAGGCATCAGGATATAATAGGGATGGGAATAAGGCACAATAAATAGTACTAAGTTGAAGAGTATTTTGTTAAAAATACGTTGTAAAAAATTGTTGTCGTGTCGTTAAATTAGTCCTTACCTAGCGGCTCATAATCGTTTACCCAACCGTGTAATCACGTCTTGTTAATGTTTACATTCATGACTTTTGCTGTGTTACGCCAATAAACTTTATTGTTATGTTCAACCTACACGATTCTTTTTAGTTTACACATGTTTTTAATTGATTTGCATTAAATGGGTCCAATTTATCACTCAACTGTCTCGCTCCATATATTGTTAGAGCATTATTTAATAAAATAAAGATTGATTTAATATAATCATCCTTCACCAATCAATAAACTGATGTTAATAAATAATATGTACAATCGTTAAGGCTTTGGAGATATTTATTTTATAATCAAAGTTGTCCCGATTCAAAATCATAGATAAACAAATACATAATATAATTAAAAAACAATTTCAAAATAGTTAATTATTCAAATTCATCAAGTTATTTAACCTATAAATGAGCTAAACAGGTCAAGGCTATTCTAAAAAAAAACGAAATTAATGCTTTCGACGATGGCGGGTACATTCTCTCAATAGTAAATTATATAAATTAATTAGGAGATTTCTAAATACGTATAATAATTAATCATAAATATTTGATTTATATATTTTTATGTCCTTTGCTAAAACTTCATCGACATGAATGGAAGAGAGAAAGTAATGCTTGATTAGTAGAAATTGTGTGTGTAGTAGAAACATAAGTCGTGTTGAACCACTTAAAAATAATACATTGTGTAAATAACATTAAAAAAAACATTATATATCGTTCACGTTTATAGTACACAAAAGGAATTTAAACAATGTGCATTTAAAATTTGAGTTAGTGTCAATTTGTTGGATCAGGTTTATTTGAATTTTATTTTGGAAGTAAATAGATAGTTCACTTAGGCGAAATTGAAGGTACATATCACGAAATGAGTAAAGGCTGGTGTCAAACGATAGCGGATTAATATCACATGGTAGAAGGGTGGAACGATCAAGTAAATTATCTAATTATATCTTTACATCCAATCCAATAATTGTTTCACAGATTAAAAACAATAAAAATCAATAATTTAGTAAACTTTTTTTTTTATCGTTTTCTAAATTTCAAATGCAACGATTTCCGGAAAGCGTATTGGGTAAATAAAGAATACTAAGCAAGCTTACAGCATTCATGCAAGTTATCAACATATCATGTAAAATATATCATAAACATACATGTTCTATCATGCAGCGCTTTTGAAAATTCGCCGCAAGATTATTTATTTCATCGTTAAGTTTACAAAAAGTTGGCAACATGAAATTAATAATATGTCATATTTTAAAGTATTCTTTTTAGAACACCGGCCAAAATAAATACTGTTATTATTGATTTTCATTTTACAGAATCTCTGAGAAATATTTAAGTATACGGGAAATGTTGTTGATCTTACGCAACCATTAAATTTTTAAATAATTTCTATGGTGGAAATGTAGAGTTTAATAAAATAATAGTATTTGAATAGAAGATGTATAGAACTGTTGACAATTAGACAATGTATTTTATACTGAACCGAAAAGAAATGTCCGTAGAAAACTACCGTGAAGACACACATTTTTTTTACCGGTCTACATAATTTTTTAGTCCTTCCCTTAATTAAATGCATGTTTTGTGTTGCAAAGATATAATTAATTAAGCCAATCAGCTGTTGATTATTTATAAAATTATTAATTATTGTTAGATTTATGTGCTATCCTAACTTTATTATTAGGCAAATATTTTTCCATATTCCACGATAATTTTTCAAATTAATAAAAAATAATAAATGTTACCATTAAATATTATTCCTCTTTCTGTGTCTACAACAATTTTTATATAGTTATTCCTACAGCCATTCATCAATTTCCTCTTTGTAATGTAGATATTTTTTAATGGTGTATGTATTATATTAAAAAAAAAAACAAACATAAATTACAAAATTCTATCACCCAGATACGCGTTAAACATTGTATTCATAGTGTTGTAAGCTGTCAGGTTAAAAGATACGTCAATGAATGTGTTAAACACGTATTTCCAAAGATTAAAAACACAATCGTGACGTATTTTAAGTAACCAATCATCAAACGCTTTGATCACTGTTAAGGTATTCACGTTATTAATTTGTTTAGAGTATTATTTGTTAAAAGTTATTGTATAGACATGTTGGACAGTAACGGATCATTCTAATTTTCATGAATTCGACTCAAATGGCAACAATGTCTGCATATTATGCAAATCCAAATGAAAAAACAACAGATTAAATAGAAATTATAGTTAATAATATTGAATTTGGTAAATTACCAACCATGTTGGAAGGTGTTTTGTAAAATGGTGAAAATCTAAATGTTTGAAGATGTGAATTATATTTCCATCATCAAAAGAGCTAATCTGTAGATATTGTTGCCATTTCATCAATATTTGACTGCAATGTATTAAAATATACTCGCGCCTAAAATCACTATGTTATAAAAAGTCAATATTGGTAAAATTACAATTAAAATGAAATGTTGTAAACAAAAATGTTGCATTAAAGTTGATTATTTATTATATTTAAGAACGATGTATCATGACAATTAAAGTGTGCAAAATACTATAAAAGAAACTAACTATTTGATATACAGTCTATCATTTTCTATTTTCCCACCCTCCAAAGAAAAGCAACTATCAGGTATTAAAGAAGCTTGCCATGTATCATATAGGTTAAATTTCCTCAACTACAAATTATGCTCCCTGTTAACTTACGTTTCTCGGCCTGTCAGCTTTTGGTAAAATTGTAATTTAGGTTGTTATCAGTCATCTAGCATTAAAATAGCTAACAGGCCGATAATCAGTAGTTAACATGGGTCATTATTTGAAGTGGCAAAATGTTAAAAAATTTTAACATTCGGCATGCCAAGATGCCAAACAAAACTTGTGTTGCCATAAGGGTGACTCAGTTACCCCACGCATTTTATCATTTTAATGCCATGTTTTCACAAATTTTATTGTAAATTATTTTAACGGCTTAGACATTTAATGTGTCTTTGTGAAATAATTATCATAACATAGTTAATTTTATAATAAACTCTTCATTCATCAATCAACGTGGCCTCTGGCGGACGGCGGGAGTTGTACTGGATTACTTTACTTACAATCAAACTGAATATACTCAGTTTTTCAAGAGTTACATAAAATACAATAGAGGTGCTGAATCCAATAACTACTTAAAAGCGCAAAAACTGTTTTTCTTCCCATCACCTTTTTGGTATCTCCAATCCCTTCTTTATCTGCTGTGTAAATATTACTTCTGTAGGTTTTACAATGATGGAGCTATATGAAAAAGTTTGAACACTAGTTACAAGTGATTCTTGCATTTAAAAAAACTTTTAATGCGTTTTACTAAAAACTACAATTTTATTGCATCTAGCTTCTCGATTGTAAAAACATTAACCTAAATAATAAAAATATTTTTAAAAAATGTCAGTCGGTCAAACCAGCCTGTGGCGGGCGACGTATGTAGAGTGATTGTATTTACCTTACCCCCTCACACAGCTTTGGTAATAGAGCGAGCGAATAAGATTTGCGGACATCACCCGCAAAGGAGTCACTGTGCGAGTAGAATGGCGGGAATATGACCATAAGTAAACTACAGTGAAATTCTCTTCTAACGTTTTCCAAAAGACCGAAAAAATAAAACTTCTTTTGTGGGAAAACCTTATAAATCAAGGGACCGAAAAAATCATTCAGCTGTGGCCATGGTTCCAGCATGCAAGAAATATTATCTATGGCAACAATGCTCACATATTAAAAAACATATATTTTCTGTTTTAATCTAGCACTTTAATTTTCTTTTTAATGGTAGATTATGTGTTAATAGGTTTTGTAGGAATACAACAAATATTAAAACTATAAGGTCTCTATTAGGCCCCCCATTCACGACCACTCCAAGTGGCTCCAAATGGATTGTGTTGTGTTTAAATGTCCATTCACGGCCGCACCGCGCCATGTCAATCGCACCGCAGTGATTTTGCAGTGAGCCTGTCGTGGTTGCGGAGGAAAATGGATTCACAATTTTTTTTGGATGTCAGTATTTATATTTAGAAAAAGAAATCCAAGGGTAAAAAAATGGGAAAAGATTGAAGAGTGAAAAGAAATAAAAGCGAAGAGGAAACTACTAATAATAAAGGATCAGATCACAAGTTTTCTGAATATGTCCTGCCTAAATCCATTAGCCATTTAGCTATTTTTGGACCGAAGGATGACAATTCACACAGTTTCAGATGTGAAGGGATTTTATTATATATTTTCGGCCCGAGGTACAAGAATACTTGTTGATAGACCGCTGTTCTGCTCGTTGGAACAGAAAGGTCATTTCTGCCCTTACTTCTAGTCTGATGTTAATATTTGACTGTTAATTTATAAATTATATTTCATATGTAAATTTATTTTTTTATTTACGGACAAATGTCCAATTACACAGAAATAAAATAAACAAGAGCTACAGAAGAGAAAAGCACATATATAATACAAAAATGAAGCAATGACAAAAAGAGGACATAAATATACATTTGAGAAAACATTTAAGTTAAAGCCTGAACAAAGTTTTAGTAGAGACCATGATTTTAGACATTCTAAATGATAATCTTCGAGTTCTTATTTCGTAAAGCCCGACAAAAATCATTCAGACTGGTTTCAGAAAAATTTCAAGGCCCTGGCTTGAGTCAACAAGTTTCAATATTCTGAACAGTGGAGAATGGTTACCATAATTAGTAGTGTTTATTGAGGAAAGGCAATTCATTATTTCTTAATCTACGACTAGGAGTGTTGATATGAATAAATATAATGCAAAATAAATAAACGACAGACAGGTGTGATCTCTTCGAGAACACGCGAGCGACCGACGTATATTTGGAGCTCGATTTCCACATCCACGGCGAGATATTGGCACAGAGCGGTCATTTTCGATGACGATATTAACATTAACGGTAGGTCTGGATCGATGGTGGCGACTAACTTCTCCACGCAAATTGCATAGGATTTCCACATTCACGGACAGATCTGGCATGACGCATTGGAGCGATTGTGGAAGGGGACCCTTATACTTGGAGGATAGTAATTTTAGAGACATTGACTACTTCTGTTGCCAAAGGGAAGGTAAAATGGCATTCATGGCTGAACTTACGACAATTTAAAAAAAATGACAGGGGTTAAAACAAGTGGGCCTCGCATAAGTACGCTAGAAAGATGAAAGAAGGCACGCTGTAACCGAAGTGTTACAAAGTTAGTTTTTCCGTGTATGAGGGAATTCTCAATCTTAAACAACTCATGTTTTTAGCTACCACAACCTTATAAGAGATATCAAAATGAGTCCCCGCCATCTGGAGACACTGGGACTAAGGCATCCCCAATTTATGAAGTGTTGTGAAGCTGAAGTGAGAGAAGGAAAGGAGAAGAAGAAAATTGAAAAGTACCTGACTATTCAGATCTGATCACAAAACATGGGTAATGGTGGTCTCTCACCAGGGCGATATTGAGAGTATCTTTCACTCTGTAAGCAATGATACAGTGGTATAAAAAGCTGACGCTGACGAGAATGATGAAATAAAAATATACACTTTTGAAAGGTAAACAATTTATTAATTATTTATTGACTAATTTACAACAACAACAAAAACTCAATACAAAACAATGGTGGTACTAATTAACAAAACATAAATAGGATCTGAAAATTTCGAATTATTTTTCGGTGAAATTCGCATTATTTTTGGCGTAATTTGCAATATTTTTGGTGAAATTTTTGGAGAAACCGGTTTTATTTTTCAGTAAAAACAGTAGAATTTGTAACAAAAGTGATGTTTTGTTCCCTAAGTATTTTGCAACAAAAAGCGAGATAATTTTTATTTTGAAAATCTAAAAAAATGACTGCATGCGGCGTTTTCCACAAGTATGCTTTGGAGCATGCTCCAGGCAGTGAGCAGAAAAGTAAAGTCCGCTAAAGTGGCAACAGTTTGCAGCGCAGTCCATTGCGGGATTTTTCTGCACAAGGTCTGAAGCGGCGAGTGAAATGCTGACTCCAAAGCGTACGTCAAAAGTCCGCTAATCAAGCTTTTCAAAAACAAAGAATGTGTAATATATTATTATTCTTTATTTCAATATTGAAAAATACGAAAAATCGGGGGAATTTACCGAAATTTGCGTGAAAATGGCAAAATTCTCGTAAAAAGGTGGGAATTCTCATTATTGCAAATGCGAAATTTTCAGGTTTCTATACATAAATAATCATTATACAGAGTAATTGGTAATTGAAACAAAATATTTAATGGCGTAATAGACAAGATATATTCAAACAAAAAAAGTTAAAGCAAAAGAATAAGTTTAGAAAGATGAAAGATAATTTAGTATTTCCCTGGTGATAGCCCATCATTCAGAATTGAAACGGCTTTTATTATGTTTATGGACCAGATCTATTTAGTCAGGTTTCCTCAACATTCCTCCATCGTACCGTCGCCCCAAAAGCAAAAGGTAGCTTGTGCAAAAATTGTTTGTGGAGTGAAAAAGATCATGTGTAGGTTGTTTTTCATCATTTTGAAAAGAAGTTTTAACCTCATGTGACATTTCTTAAAGATTAAAATAAATTAGCAAATAACTAAGCAAACTGCATTCATAACTCCAAGCCATTGAAATCGTACAAGTGCCCTTTTGGTTTTGGGGAGACAATATTATCTTATCCTTTATGCATTCCATACTCTTTACAAAATTCCCTTTTTTTTTTTACAGTAACTCCACACAGGAGACCCTGAGGGAAATAATTTCCTTCAGGGCCTATATCATCTTTAGGGATGCTGTGTGGAGGGTCTTTTAGAGGATAGGAAGGAGTGAACTTGGGTCTTGAAGAGACCCATGTTATAGGATGGAGGAAACACAGAGGCCGGCAGATCATTCCACAGCCAAACTGTTGAACACAAGAACGAATCGTAGAAGCGACCCATTTTCACGTGACAAATGTCAACCGTGTGCAAATGTTGGGCGCGCGTTTGGCGTGTTTCCCGACTATGCACCGGTGCCGAAGGGATCAATGACGCTAGTTCCTCGGAGCATCTTCCATTAAAATACCGGTAGAACAATGACAGCATTCCCACCCGACGTCTGTGCTCCAAAGATTGCAACCCGTTTGTTAAGATAGGCGAATCTATCAAACGGACCGCCCGTTTCTGTATATAACATTTATTATATTATAACACACAATATTTAACAATAAAAAATAAAATAATGAAATTGAGTAATATATATACAAAAATAATGCATTATGGCACTAAAGAAACAATAGAACAAGAAATCAATAAACTGAATGAGTTTACTTTCTTCATATCGGAAGGAAAATATGTTGATATGAAAATAAACAAAACTTTACAGTTATAACTTTTTAGTGGGAAAATAGCAACAAAAAAATTCTTTGTTTAAAATCACTTTATTGAATTTATACATTATGTCGATTCGGTTAAACAATTAGATTTAACTCAGTCTGATTTTAAAGTTGTTCCCTTTCTTCCCATATAACTCCTACCCTTCCCCTACCCCTCTACTGTCCCCTCTCTGATACTCTGTCCTACTCTGATATGCTGTCTCTTTCCCCTCTTTTTACTTTCTTTATCCTAATATATCTCTGTATTTTAAGTTAGTTTATACGATTACGGTCCTGAGTAAGGTTAAGATTAACCGAAACCTATCGACGATAAGTATAAATTCAATAAAGTGGTTTTAAACAAAGAATATTATTCATTTAAGTATAATATCAAATTGCAAAGTAATTGCTTTCTTCGATAACTAACATATATTGTCGCTATACCACAAAAACAGTGTAACTGACAAATGACTAATTATACAGGAGAGGGATTTAAAGATTTTGCTTTTCTTTAATCATCTCCTTAGGTATTATTATCATAAAAATAGTTTAATAAAGCCAAAATACATAACTTTAGTCAGCTGATATCAATTATACATTTTTAGCAGACATGCTGAACGTCATTTAGAATTCAATTATACATTATACATTATATGCTGTCAATGTAAAATTGTATGTACTATCTCCTACTTATGTATTGTAAATTCCTCCCGTCCTAAAATGAGTTTTGAAACTCATCGGAATTGCTTTAGCAAGAAATAAAAAAAAAAAAAAAAAAAAAAAATCCTTCTCTTTAGATTCTTTGCAGTTATTCAGTTTTTGCAGTATGGCGATGATATATCAATACATCGTCGCAATGAATCCATCACATGAAATTCCATTTGAAAGTCTACTTTTTAGGTCAAACAATGGCATAAACGTTTTAAAAACTGCAATACATCCGTTAACCTCTATGCCGCTACATATAAAACAGAATAAATTGTGCCCTCAGCACTACGAAAACATATACAAGGTGTAACGGGACGTACTCGACAAACTTTAAGCAGTAATTCCTGAGCATATTTGGAGACAAAAATGTAGATGACATTTTGCTGTCCAATGAAATTTAAAAAAAAAAATGGAAACAAATATTTTTCTATGAAGGGATTAAGATAGCGAAATCCATCAAATGGACTGCCATGTTTGCAGAGTCAAATACTTAGGAAAGGTTCAAAAACAAGAGAAATATCTCGAAAGTGTGAAATCGTAGATAGTTTTCTGTCTCTCTAGGAAAGTGACGGTATCGTCAGTCTGTAAGAAGAGTGACACATCTCAAAAATCATCATTTTCGAGATATCTGAAAAAATGCACTCTAAAAGCGATAATCTTTTATCAGGCAGAAAGTGTACCATTCCTACTCGCCGCTAGAAGGCAGTAGTGTCACTATTCTTACATGAAGAATACCTCCATCGGTTTTCGATAATAATGATCATCAGTATTAAATATACAAAATGTTTACGAAGAACAATGTCATAAGTCAAAACAATTGTGTTTTTAAACCTTTTAACAATAGTGAGAAATACAAATAAACGTAATATGTAATATTAATGAAAATGATTTTCTGAGAAACAAAATTTTTTGAGTTATGTCACTCTTCTTACAAACTGATGATACATAACTTACAATGAGGTGGATTCACTTCGACAATATATTAAGTAGCAAACTAGGGGATTAAGCGTCCACAAATGTTATCTAGGTATTATGCCTGCTAAAACAAACGTCTGTCGGGCTGCGTTGTTGATGTGACGAAATCTATCCGTGCCTAGATGGGTTCCTCCATACCTGAAAGAATACACCCATGAATTATTATTAAATGTTGAAACAATATTAATTATAAATTAAAATAAAATAACTTAGTTTATAAAATAACTTTAGTAACATAAAAATAAAAAGTGGTATTCAAACTAAGTTATTTTATTTTAATTTATAATTATGTATACCCACAAAGTGTTTGCTACAAGGGAAAAAAACAGTATTAATTATTTATGTGTTAATCTTGAGGTAGATCACATTGTTGTGTGCTCTAATATACAATCTCTACACTGGACTTTCTTCTTACACGTACTTACTAATCAGTACTATGCGCAGAAAGGTATGCGGAAGGGGGCTAGGATAAAGCGGGGCGGGAATCGCGAGACTCTGCAGATTGCTTTGCGTTGTGAAAATTAATTAACTCTAAAATGTTAGGTAACGTAAAAATTAGGAAACATAAAAGAAGATGACGAGAAGACTTTGAAGAGTTTATGATTGAACGTATCGCTGAATTGACTGCTGATGATTTTCTCAACGAGGCAGAAATACTCAATACTGTTTTAGAGGAACCAGCCCCAAGGAAAATAGTGACGATGACGAAGGAGGTCCAATAATAGTGTATTCAATCCTTGAAGGCCTGCAACTGGCTAATAAACTTGGAAATCATTTTATAAGAAATGATCACAACGTAGAACAAGCTCTACAATTTTAACGTGATTTGACCGCATTACCAAGAGTAATATAAGAAACACACAAAAACACCAGTCATAGCGATCGATAACAGAATTTTTGTTCAAACCCAGTAAACCCGAAAATTTGAAAAGAAATATTACACAGGCCTAGATATCTCAAATGATGAAAGCTGTGTCATACAAAATGTGCGTAAACGGGTTTGTCAATTGTGTGATAGTGATAGTGAATAATCTTTCTTAGGATTTTTCTAAAGTAAATAATTTTTTTTTATTAAATTAATATACAATAAAGAATAATGAATTTTATTTTTTGATACTGAATAGATATTTATACAAGGAAACCGATCCACCATTATTTTTTTAAATTTTAGTATACTTTTTCGCACATTTTTTTTCCAGACGGATTTGGGTGGAACGCATCCACCGTGTAAAAAGAGAGTGCAGTGTAAATGCATAAATAAATTAGTGTTTAATACTAACAGACTTTTAATTTAGAAAGATTAAAAAAATACCCCTGATAATATATTACATAAACATATGTTCATTACAAAAAGATAAATTGTAAAATTATGGAACAAGGTACTGGTATTGTTACCATCGAGAAACGACAACTACCACATTGTCGATTTTGAGAAGCTCCACCAGCTTCAACAGTCTACCTCCGGCAGTTTTCTCTCCATCATCATCACAATCCTGGTGGACTCCGCACTTCCATGCCAGCACATTGTGAGTTGCTGTGGCTATTTTGCGCTCACACTTCAGATAGCATAGCACCACCCTGCAAATTGAAATGTTTAGAATAATATTATTATGTATTATTGTCATAAAAAAGTCGACAGGCTATCAAAAGTGAGTGATGGATCTGTATGTCCAAGAACAGATCAAAATGGAAATAAGTAAACAAACCCTGATACAGTAGACTTACAATAAGTTGAAAATCACGAGATCTGAAAAACCAAATTCCGAATTAACGAATACCCACGTACCTATGAAGAAAAAAAAAAACTACACATCGTTGTCAATACCTCCCATGTGTCAAAAATATAAATTGCTCAGGAGGAACTAAAAACTGATTTTTAAGAGTTATAGATTGTTTTTAAAATAGAAAAAATATGCTTTGTAGTTTTAGATGCAACAATGTATCCTCACAAATAAAAACCTTCCAACTTGAAGAACTAAAAACATTTTGTGTGATTTTACAAATATTAAAATAATTTTCGTAAAGTCAAAATCGAGACAATTTTTTTTCCATATATTCCCCTTCAAATTATGTACAAATATTTTATGCAGGTTTTCATTTAAGTAATAATAGTTTCCGGTTACAAGCAAAACATTTTGGAAAAATCAACTTTCATTTCTACATTCAATAATGTTCTGTTACGAAATGATCTTTACTTGGATAAATCTTTTTTCTGCAAACTAAAAATCCCTCACACAAAAATTACTTATAAATATCGCTTATCCCATGGTAAAGTGTAGTAAGTCAAAATAGTACATTTTGAAGGAGAGACAGTTTTCTGCGGGGAATAATGAAAAGGCACCATTGAATGACATCAGTTACAGAAGCAGTGAAGTAATTTTAATATGATTTTCAAGGGGCACAGACACATAAATATAATAACGCTTTCTTCACTATTTCGAAAAACCTGAAAATTACGACTTACTACATTTTTCCATGGAATGTGTGATATATAATACATAATAACCATAGAATAATAAAATATTTACGAAATAACACAACATTTTTCCGGGTAAATTGATATTTATTAAAAAAAAAAAGCACTACACTGTTTTATTCTAGTTCAGATTAACGAAATAATACAACACATTTGCAAGAAAATTTTCATTTTGTCATCGTCTATTGACCCAATGAGATTCAGAGTTATAGGGTAATAACTCAAAATAATAAAACGCGATCAGTTTAAAGCACAGTTTAGGAAAGAACAACACGGGTTAGAGAAGAGTTGAAGATTGATTAAAGTAATATGTTGTGGAAATGATGTAATAAGTGTAACATGATGATAAAAACAGAAGAGAATTTAATTTGGTTGTTGTTATTATTTTCCCCAAAGACTGCGATAATCTGGACATGTTGAAAGAACACCATCAAAAACATGACTGTGGGTGTCCCAGTAGAAGTGACCCAGAGGCAGACAGAGGAAGAGGATTGGATCAGAATGGGAAGGACGGAGGACTGAATGCGAATGGCGAGAGACAACAGACAGCGGAGAGCATTTGTGGAGGAGGCCAAATCCCGCCCTATGTAGTGCTGTGATGATTGACTGATTGATTATGATTAATATATTCATGTACCACCTGAAAACATGCAATATTTCATTTGCTAGCTACGTACTTGACATCATTTGGTGAGTCGATTCTAGCAACATGGCCTTGGAAATAGCTCTTTCTGTCTTCAATGATTGCTCCATGGATTATTTCGGGACAGGGAACATCTAACAGTTGCTAATGTATAAGAGAAAAAAAGGTTGGTAGAATATATAAAATAAACATTGTGTAATATGTAGGGAAACCCAAATGTGACAACTGGTATAGCTTCCATACGTAACGAATCAAATCAATTTTAAATTCCTACTAAGGTAAGTAAAGGAGTATTTTAAAACCACACAATTATAACATGATAATCAATTTTATCCCGACGAAGGTATAGTCGTAATTATAAATTATATTAACACACTTTAAGCGCGAAGGGTATTTTTACCCGTGCGGCCGACTGGTGCTTATCGGCGGGATGGGTAAAATTACCCTTTACGCCGGTTCCACTTTAAAGGCGGGAAAGGTAAAGTTACCCGATTATTTCGCGAGACTATTTAATGTAAACGTTTGAAGACCTTCCAGACTACACACACATATATACAAAAAAAATAAGATAAGCCGTCGTTTCTTTTACGTACACACATACTCTTGCGAAGCTCAATGCGCGTAATAATTAATTTGTGCGGAGTCAATTATTCAGTGATTTATATTCGTCATCTTTCCACATTTGATTATTCTTGATGGGTGAATAGAATGGCAATTTTATCGTGTTAAATTTCATAGATTGTTTGTTGGTGGTACTGGGAATAGGAGTACCTATTATATTTTTATGAGATGTTATAAATTCATTGGACCTTTACTCTAATGAGATAATCCCGAGGATGTTATTGCAATAATCATTTCCTGAATGAGAGATAACACTAAAATTCCTTAGCAATTGGATGAATTCCTGGAACCCATATATGGTAAGTGCGTACACGAAATTTCATTAAAAAAATAGTGGATGGTTTAGAAGAGAGAGCGATTTTTGTAAAATTATTTTTTATTGCTTTTTCGGCTGGTTTTTGCCCGCTGCACGCACCTGTGACGGTGTGGCGGCCGCCGGCTCAAAGTGTGTTAATCAATATTTATATTATTTGTTTAGATCAAACGCAATAATATCGAAAGAATCGACAAAAAAAATGGAAATAATATTAAATATGCACAGTTCAACGGAATGCAAATTTCACCATATACGAAGGTGACAGGCTAATGTAGCATCTACCACCAGCATATACCAGGGGTGTTAGTTGAAGTTTGCCGGTTTTTTCAATAAAGAAAAAGCTTAATTCTCAAGGGAATCTCAAAAATTTTTTATTCAAAGTATTGACCATCGGATTCTATACATTTTGCCCATCTTTGAGGCAAATCATGGATACCATTCAAAAAAAAAAATTTCTCTTTCGAGGCAAACCATTCGACGAGCCATTTTTCGACTTTTTCAAAATTGGCGAAGCGCTGCTCTGCGAGTGAGTGTCCCATCGATGCGAAAAGGTGATAGTCGGACGGGGCAAGGTCTGGAGAGTACGGCGGGTGTGATAATATTTCCCAATTCAATGCTTTGAGAGTGTTCTTCACTACTTTAGCTGTATGAGGCGGTTTGGCGGTTTTTTCGATTTGTCTCTCGTTCATTTGGTGTGGTACCCATTTTCCATACTTTTGGATCTTTCCCATGGCTTTTAAACGTTGGCAAATTGCTCCTCGGGTCACATTAAGTGTTTGGGCCAATTGTTGTTGCGATTGGGTTGGGTCTTCATCCAATAACGCCTGCAATTCCTCGTCTTCGAACTTTTTCGTTGCACCAGGATGTTCATTGTCTGTTAAATCGAAATCTCCACTTTTAAATTGACGAAACCATGACTCACATGTTCTAATCACTGGAGCATGTTCACCATAAGTTTCTACCAGCAACCGATGAGATTCAACTGCTTTTTTCTTTTGATAAAATAAGAAAAGCAACGAATGCCGCAAATGCGATTTACTTGGAACGAAACTCGACATATTCACTGAGGTAACCAACTATGACACTATTATTTTGGCAGAATGTAACTTGTGTATTTTTGAAGGTCAATGTCCATAGAAAAATATGACATAGATGCCAAATCATAGAAATGTATACATATCTCTAGCGACATCTATGAGTAAAACCGGCAAACTTCAACTAACACCCTGGTAGAGTTTAATATTGCACGAAGACGGAAAAATTTCACAACAAGATTCCAAATTATAAACAAATCTACAGCCATCCAAGGGCATCTCTAAAGACCAATTGAATTTAGATCACTTGTGTTGAGGGCTAATAGCAATTATAAATACAAAAGTCTGGGAAATTTATTTTACAATCTTTTTTTTTTTTTTCTTTCTTTTTTTTTTTAAACAATAAAACTAGAAAGCTTTGACTGCCCAACTGGGAACAAAAACCCGTTTTAGGGCAGTCAAATTGACAAGTTTAGCTTATGTTAATTGCCATTATACAAAATAGAATGAAAAAAAAATAGTATTGCCACAGTATGGCAATAAGATACATTTAGAAAAAAAGTGTAATAAAGTATATAAAGATATAAGGAATAGTACAGAAAAAACATATTAAATATATTTCTTCCAGCAAGTACAAAAAGCATCTTTAGTAAATTGTTTACCACCACATGTTTGTCCCTTTCCATTCCTTGGTTAGGGCCTTCAACCCACTTGAGATCCCCTCCCAAAGAGCACAAACAATGCAACACAAATTCAGTAAAGCAAATGGAACCATGAGGTAATAGTAATAAGGCCAAAGCGCAACTAATGTATATGTTTGTAAATATAAAAAATAAAAAAAAATTAAGAATTAACTGTCAGTCAGCATATGTTCATTTTTGACTCTCCCTAAACCAAGAAGCCAATCATAGAAGAATTTGCGAAGAACAATTGCACTCTTCGATTTCCATGTATCGGGTATGATGTTGAACATTTTTGAACCTAAGTATGAAAATTGCCTTTGATCAAGGGATTATCATGGTAGTAGGTGGAACTATTGGATTACTTCTAGAATGACGGGTGTCGTGATAGTGGTCTATGGATGGGTAGTGGTGACGTTGTTTTTGTGTGTGTAATATAATTCAATAGTTTCATTGTATTGATATTTTGAAAGAAAAGAATCAACAATTTTTTTTTTTATGTAATTCAGTCCACATTCGTAAGGTAGTATTTTAGACCCCTGACCGTTGCAAATTAAAGTACAAAAAGTCACAATACATTTCTTCAGAAATAAAATATATTAACCTGTCAAGCACAAAGTGCCGTATTCATCACAAAACATCAATAACTGTTGAGTCACGTAGTGCCACAAGTGGCACCAAATGACACATCTTCTATTATGGTCAGACATGTAATATAAATACAATTTTAGAAAGAGAGAACTCCCAGCTTTCTCTTTGCATTTAAAATTTTACTGCATATATACATTAAAAAAATAATAACTGAATGTCAAGCAGGAATATTTCAAAATAAATCTCTAATCTGAAAGATTTTGTAACTAACATGAAACTACATATTATAACGTCTAGCCTCGAGGGGTGTATTTGAATGAAAATGTGCTGCAATGTTGGAGAAGACTTACAAAAATGGTATCATAGGTTGAATAAAACATGTAAATAGGAATTACATAATAAGAAAAATTAATTTAACCTCATCTTGAATCACTGATGTTGGCTCCCTTATGTTTTTTTGCACGGTAGAATCAAGTTTGGGCAGACTCTGAAGATATTCTCGAACTTTTTCAATCCACTGATAAATAACCGTCTCACCAAGATTTTCCCTGCAAAAAAAGAAGAAAAATGACATTTTAATAATGGCAAGAAAGCTGGTAATACCGAGGAGATTATATAGTAAAAACGTTGTTTGCATTAGAGAATGCTTGGAGGTGTTTTTTTTTTTTTTAAATTTTATGTGACACCTCACAAGAGCGCCCCTGTATATACGGAGCAAATACAGGGGAACTATATCGCTACCCAGTTTGGCAATGTTGTAAGGCCGGTTAACGAGGGGGGTGTAGGAAGGGATTATGTAGGAGAAAAGACAGATGCCGGTAGCTTGTTCTACATACCAGCCGATTTACACAAAAACGAGTTGGTGAAATGATCCGTTCTGATTGCACTTGTGTCCGTCGAGTTTCACACATGTGCACCGGTACGGAGCGGATCAACGCTGCTAGCTCCTTCGGGCAGGCTGCATTGCATCTGTGCATTAGAGATGGCAGTCGGTCTGTTAACAATGGATTGTAAATCAGATGAACCACCCTCCTTTGCACAGAATCCAACAGGTTTATCAAGTATTTGGGAGCTCCAGCCCAGAGGTGACTTCCAAATTCAACTGTTGGATGTACTTGTGAAAGTATGTTGCATGCTTTGCCTTATTTTATGACAGCAAAACTGGATATTTTAAAGCTCAATGCTGGAAACGACGATGCAAGCAGAAAATTTATGAAATTCCAGGAAGTAAAGCCAGAGCTCATGTTTGAGAGTTTAACGGGCCTTCCACATGACTGGTTTGTCCGTTATTAAAAAAAGCCACTGCGTCGAAAGTTAAGCCTACCAACTCTGGGAAAGGATGACGGGATGGCTTTGGTTAGTATCGGGCAAACCAGTCGTGTGGAAGGCTGTTTAGTGGGAAGCTCTAACAGATTTTCTGATTTGTGGTATAAAAAAAAGAAGTTCATCAACGAAAAGAATTGCATTATAAGAAAAATTCATGATGCCAGGGCTCATTGTTTTAGGTATTTTAGTGGGACATACAGATTTTCTGCCCTATAGTAAAAATTTATATTAAAAATTAATCAATTTAAACCACTATGTATTAACCTTTTGAAAGCTGGGATTTTCAACCGAGAAATCGCTAAAAACTTTAGTGTTTTCCATGTTTACCACGCTGTGCGCCAGCTGAGTATATTTCGTAATTACTGATTTGTTTTTTTTTTTAAATTATCTTTTTGTAAATGGTCAGACTTATCAGATAATGTGTTTGCGTACTTATAAAAATTGTATGTACCTATATAATATCATAAGTAGTTTCATACTTATGCTTTAAGTTTGTTACATATGTTTTGTTTATGTTTTCATTTTATATATATTTTGTAACCTTAACTGGAAATTTGAGTTTTGAATAATAAGCTCCCGTTAGACAAACAACAAAGAAGTATTTATCGGGACTTTATGCATTGTATTTTTTTCTGTCACGTGTTACATAAAAAAGATTAAAAAATATGAAAACATTTTTGAAGTTTCACTATTTTTTCCACAAATCTAAGTGCCCATCACAATAAAAATTAAATAATTCGAGATTTACTTGTACATGTAAATATGACTGTTGCTGTGTGACAAACAAGAAGCAATAATATTCTAAAGATGGTACTATTTATTTGCCAATCGAAAAAAATTTGTTTGAGTATTATACGAACATATTTAAGTTCAAATTCCCCCGAGAATATGACCATTCCGAATCGACTCCATAGTGCGCGTTGGTGTCCAAAAGAATATTGTAGCTGCACCATAGTGGGCGTTGATATTCCACAGATTAATTAATGAATTAATAGTGGTTTAAACAAAATGATTTTTATTATTTAATTAAAAAATAACATTACATACAAATAGACATCATTCAGCGCCTGATTAATTTCATTTTTCTGATTTGTAGTCAGTGAGGGGGCGGACATGTCGAAAGAGGGTGGGGCCTGCGACGGGTAGTTTTCCGGCAGGCTGAATATTAGCGTCACGTCTCGATTGGCCTCGCTCATATTGAACCTGAAGCTCGGCATCCCTTCGGAGTCACTGTGCCAGTCTTCTCCGTAGATGGAGCTCAGGACTTCGATTTCATCAGCCTGGAATAAGAACATGATAAATATAAATAAAAAAAAACTTTTGATTCTGCGAAAACAGACAAATCAAATAGATAATAGAAACAACTAAGGGAGATATAGCATGGAAGCGTTACCGAGATACAACCAAACTGAACGGACTATCGAAGTGCCGGACTCAATGAAAGTTGTGTTTGGTGTGTAGGTGGGGGCGCCACTGTGAATAGATGCGATTTGAATTAGTATAGGTGAACAAAGTTGATGACACTTGTGCAGTTTACAGCTTACGCAGTTTTAACTAATAACGGTTCAGAGTTCACATCTCCTCTGTTTCTATTATCTATGGGCATTCTAATAGTTTCTCATATATTATGTTAACAGATGATTTGAAATCTTTAGAAAACATTATGTTGATGCTGTTTGTTGTACCGTTATTTTAATGAAATGAAATTCGAAAGCCGATGTTAGTTGGGATTACCTACCACGTCAAATATCCAAATAACAGCTTCATTTGTGAATATTACAAGCCAATTTTAGTGGATACATGAAATTTCAATATTTTTTCCACTGCAAAATTGCAAAGAAAGTCAAGATAATATGATAATTATTTCGCAGTAAAGTTGTACTAATCAATACTGCCATGGTAAGTAAAAACACAGTAATTACCAAAATTAGCAAAAATTTGTCGAATATGAGAAGTTATTAAGTATTTGTTTCGTATGTTTTACATAAAACATAATTTAATATTACTCGTTTTTTGTATTAAAAAAAAAAGATGATAATGTTTTTGATGTTATGGCGATTTCATTGCCGTCGGTAAGTAAAAACACAGTATCTTCGTTTCTGTAAGTAAAAAACACAGTTCCTACGTTGAAGTTACTGTATTTATGCTTACATTTGCAAACATAATGTGTTTTTATCTACCATCTTGAAATACATTTTCCCACCGAACTGTCTTTCACTCTATGGCGGCGTCCCAAACTAGATTTTTAACTTTTTTTTTAATGTTCATCAAATTTAATAATGTTATTATTAAGTTCTGCAGTTTGTTCATTGCATTTTTCGTGTTTCTATTGTTCTAAACCTGTGTTAAACGCAAAATATAGATGCAAAGAAGTAAACACCTTAAAAAAATATATTTTTAGTATATCAAATTTAATTACTTTATTATTAAGTTCTGCAAGTATCTTAGATTTTTATTATTGTGACAGTTGTTTCGGCGTTCAAACCCATTTTAAAACTTCAACAAATTCAATTATCGACAGTTTAAAAATGGCCTTGAATGCCGAAACAGCTGTTACAATAATAAAATATTTAAATAAATGCAGAATTTAATGATAACATTAGCTAATTTGATATAACTTTAACGCTTTGAACATTTTTAAAATAACTATTATTATTTAGTTTAAAAACAGTTTAGTTATAAAAAAGTTCTGCTAGGTAGTTTTTATTTATTATAAAATTATATATTATTTGTCCAAAGAAGTGAGGCTAGCAGTCCACAATGGAGTGCTAATACCAACCCCGATATATGGCAGTGAGGCATGGAACTGGCATAGGAAGGATGAAAGTAGACTGAATGCTGTAGAAATGAGATCCCTGAGGAAAATGTGTGGTAAATGTTGCGATTCACAGAGAATGCAAGGCTGATGTGAGCGTAATGAGTAAGATTACGAAAGGGATGCTTAGATGGTTTGGGCATGTAGAGCAAATGAATGAAGAAAGGAGTATAAGGTGAATATATGCCGCGAATGCGAATGGAAGAAGAAGCCGGAGACGCACGAGGAAGACATGGCATGATCAAGTTAATCAAATACTTGAGTCAGGCCATGTCAAAGGTTAGAATAACAGAAGAGAATGTATGAGACGATCTGTGAATCTGAATGAAGCAAGAAGTGGTCTGTCGTCTCTGTTTACACCTGCGGCGAAACAGCCTGATGGTCAGTTAATTAATTAGCTATTATTATTATTATTAAATTATGTGCCGTTATTATTAAAGATTTAAAAACTTTAAATTAAAATGGAGTTCTACGAATTAAACATAATAACAATTAATAAGGTAAATATCTTGTTCAACTTACAAACACAGTAAAATATTATACATACTGCTTTTTTACTTACCACAATTAATTGATAAACAATCACCAAACATAAACACAGTAAAAACAGAAAAATGCATATTTTCAACAGATATTGTTATTTTTTACAAACTTTATTGTAATGATAATATAGAATAAGTGTCCAAGAGTGTTTTGGCAAAAAAATGCTAATGCTAAAAGGTTGAACTAAACTCGACCCTTTATTCCAGAGAATGACCCTCATGGTAATTACTGTGTTTTTACTTACCGCAGCAGAATAGAGGTACCAACAGATGGCACTGGTTGCTACATTATCTTGTAATTTGTACAGATAGGCATGGCCTTTTGCGACACTAGCACAAACGAATCTTCTCTTGAATGCACATTGCGCACACGTGTACCTTTTTTGTGTAGAATACTATCAATATTTGACATTTTGAACATTTAGTTTCTGCTTTTGACAGGTTATAGCAGGGCGATTGGTGGGGCGCATGCGGCGTTGCGATTTGTGGCTGGAACTTTGGGCGTATTTTTGAAAGTATAGATTGATTTCTTAGAATATTAATATAAATTTTCAAATTATTTATTTTTTATGTAAGTAAGGGAGGGCAGGCAGTGATTATGTGCCTATATAGAATGCACGTGTGGGAATATGTTTTTTTTATTGGCAGCATGGCATTTATTGCACAGTATTCTTGAGATCTTGGGATACAGGTCATAAAGATTTTGAGGTAGGTTATATTTATTGCCCTGTTTCTTAGAAGTAGGGAAAGTGTTATTGAAGCCTGAATAATATTCAGTAGTTAGTCTTGTGACATCACTACACCGAGATTGTTCACGCAGACGAGCTTTCACTTTTCAATTCCGAGTTTTGTTTAGATATAAAAATAAGGTATGTACGATTTACTCATGAATTCATATTATTTATCCTCTGTTTACGTGCTTACATGTGACGGAATTGTCATTACTTTCCTTAATAATTATTGCCAACAATTAAAAAGTATATTAAGCCTTTTTTTATATGAATACCGCACTAGAGTACCAACTGCTCACAACTGTCTGGAGCCAGTGAGACTATGGCATTCCCAATTGGGGAATGTTGTGAGGCTGAAGGTATTGGGGAGGGGAAGGAGAAGGGGAAGAGGGAGGTGGGGAAATACCTGGCTATTCAGATCCGGTCTCCAAACACGGCTAAAAGCCATTTCAAGCAACGTTTCAATTCTGAATGGTGTTCTTTCATCAGGGGGATACTGAGAGTATCTTCCACTCTGGAACGTGCGCAAATATACTATATATTATTTTAAATTAAATAATTGTGAAACAACACAAATTAATTAAATAAAATTTACTTGTGCATGCCGGGATTTGAACCCGCGACCTTCGGATTCGTAGTCGAGAGCGTTACCCCTCGATCATGGAGGCCGTCAAATTATTATGTTCGTATATAGCCAATCTGTAGTTTGAAGAGAGCCTATGAGAGTATCTCACGCGATTTAAGAAAAACTAATGTCCTATGAGATCATAGGAGAGATAATATGATCTGATCTGCAGTGGAAGGGCTTTAACATGAAAACAAGAGAGAGAGGATACTCAGAGTATTGAAAAATAACAAGGAAAAATTATAGTAGCAAAAAGACAATATTACACACATTAAAATATTTATTTTATATTACCTAATCTATGTATAAACCTGAAGAATAAAAATAAAACACCTGTTTCAACTCTTAATTTTTCTAATGATAAATTTAAAATTGCCAGCACCGTAATCCCGGTATTGAAAAAATCTCCGGGATTGAAAACCCTAGTAAGTAGATTAAAAAAATCCAAATAATCCATAATAGGGCAATGAGATAAATTTTAAAGTGTAATAGATATAAATCAATACAGAAAATGTTTAAAGAATTACATATCATTTAAATTTTTATTTATAAAGTTTTTAACAATTTACTGCCACATTACTTTAGAGACAAAACTACATTACAATAAAGACTCACATAAACCATACAAGACAAAAAGAAGATATTGGACTAAAAAAAAGAAACACATCCCAAATAAAAAATTGTTTACTGTATAAAGGTATAGCTCAATTCCCAGTAAAATATAAAATGTACCTAGAAAGCATATTTAGAGTAATATGTAATAAGTATTAGAAATAAGCAAAACATAAAATAAAATGTTAAAAAGATGTTAGTTTAGATTAGGCCACACAAAGTGGAATTATTTTAAGTTTATAAATAAATAGACTCCAGAGTTAATTTAGCCTATCAGAAGCAGGAAAGCCATTTCAAGCAACATTTCGATTCTGAATGGTTGTCTTTCAACAGGGCGATACTGAAAACTCTTTGTCTTAAAAAATAAAAACATTACAAAATAGTTAGGAAAATGACAAATAAATCAAAAGCGTTCAGTTTCAATATCCTTGAAATAAATGGAACGATAATAAAAATTGTATAACACGAAATTGTGCGCAATTCAGATGTAGTAAAATGCATATCACATACCTGTTTAGAAGTATTATCCATATTATCTTTTAATAGTTTTAAATAACCTACAAGTTACCCACGAAAACAATTTGTTTCTATTAAAAAATTTGATATAGAATTGTAAATATTCATATAATTGCTATTTGGACGAGGACTGCGATTAAGATTGAGACTTGAAACCAGAAGGTAACGTCGATAATTATTGTTGGAGATATACTTGTTATCATTTGGCGCGCTGACACGCGACATTTTCAAATTAGTTTGACGTTCGTAATGTCAGATATATTGCCAGGTTAAAAAATAAAAAAAAACTCCCTAGAAAAGGCATTATAAAATCCTCGGAAATGTGGAAAATTCTATAGGGCAAAACAAAACTTATTTGATAAATGAATGCTCTTTGCTCGCTTTGCTGAAGGAAAAGCTAAATAAAGGCTCTCAATTTATATTTTAAATGGGTTTTTATTAGTTATCTTATGCCTGCTCTACAATATGACAACCCATCAGATCGACGGGATGGCCTTGCGTCCTAAGCGATGATCTCGCAATATTTGCAATACATCTACATGATGAATGACGACGCTCAATTCTACTTTAGCCGTATTTCGAGATAGACGTGCCGCTGAGGTAATATACCTTGCAAAAAGCGAAATAGTTGGTTTTTAATGGTATATTAGGTACTTATTTAAAATTAACTTATTTTAATTTAAATTTAAAATACGAATTTTTTTTTTATAATTTCTGAATGTTTTGTTTTATTCTCTCTTCCAGCAACTCGTGTCAATAAAAAAGGAAATAAATTCAACATCGCTTGTCGGAAATACCGTCATTAAGTTGAAAACCAGTAGTTTCGAAATAAACTATAATGTCAACTCCCGATCATGTCCAAGCGGACACTGAGCAGCGGATTACATGTAGAGGTTTGCTGCCATCATTCACCCACTATCTTATGATATGCGGACAAAAATTCGACACCAAGGCCATTCCAGACCATCGGACTGCCTAATAAGCCATCCGACATGACGCCACTACGCTCTTCACACGATGGACCAGTAATTCAGAGTGGTGAATTTTCCTTTATTTAGAAACAAATTATGCCCTTCATAAAACGGGTTTGAGGTAGGAAGATTGCGGTGTTGCTATAAATATTCTACAACTGCAGAAAATCAACTAAAAATAACATTGTTTTCATATTTTTATATTGGTACCAGCAGCAAATCGCTAATCTTTATGTGCGATGTTCATTATGTTGTGTATACGTTACCTTTGCCAACTTTGACACATGATTATAAAACTATTAAATTATTCGTAAATTATTCACATTTTCCAAACGGAATCGGCGGAACGTCATATTCTGTCAACATTGGCAGCCGCTCAACTAGAAGTGTTATGTTTTTATAGTGTCGTGCTGTGAACTTTGCACACCATGCTCTCGTTTTTTAGAAAACTGTCGCTAGACGTGCCTGGCAAAACTGCGACGGACTTGAATAAGGCCAAAATGGAAAAGGCTTCCACAATCACGGACCTCGGCTACAAAGATACTAACGACCTGAAAGAGACTGTTTACGGTGAGGATTATCAGATAAAATAACTACATTGAAGAGGTTAATCTCATTATGTGAGGCCAAGAAAAACAACAATTTAAAGTAATGCAATCTAAGTGGTAGATACTCTCGAAACATTGTTTGAAATGGTTTTAGCCGTGTTTGGTTATTGCCAGCTACTTCCCAACCTTCTTTTTCTAATGTACACTTCTTACACTCTCATAACATACCCAATTGGGGATGCCATAGTCCCATTGGCCCTAAACAGTCCGGGAGCAGTTGTAATTCTTGAGCGGTATTGACCTTAAAAAATTCTTTTGATTTTAATCAGTGTTCAAACATCATGTTATGGTATGAGTTTATGATTGATTTGCACGTATATTGACATATCAGATTGTCTCAATAACGATAGGATCAATGTACGGATACGGACACTTATAATCCAGCAATACGATCTATGACTATTCAATAAGATTGCACATCAGGGATGAAAGTGGGACTGCACGGTAGAGGTTCTGTTCCCTTGTCATAAAGCGTAGTAAACCTCGTTGTTTTTTATTTTTTTTTTTGCAAATAAACTTACTGTTTACATAACAAGGTTACATAAATGCATAAAAACAGCCTGTTCTTGATTAATATGTTTGGGCGATTAAAGATTTGTATCACTTCTGCATTACATTTCTATTTGTTTTAATTTATTCTAAATGTCCAAATAATAATATGTAATATTCGTAAAAAGCATTTCCTTTTTTGGCTTGCCATAATTAATATATGAACACGTAAATAAGTTTTAAACCACTTCAATATAATATAATGATGAACCGGTTTTATTAAGTATTTTTCCTTCATCAGGACTATATAAAAATTAACATAAGATACAAAATAATGACAGACATACATAAATATTTAGGTGTTAGAGAGGAGGCTCCCAAAGGGGAAGTGGTAATTAGGGATTTTTCAAGAGGAACCGAGCGGTTCACTGGAAAAATATCTAGAATAGAACTATAAGGACGGTGTACCAGACATAATCTGGCACACAAGCGAACTGTAGAGGCCGACTGATCCCAATCTACGGAGCGAGGATGGGAGGGGGGGTAGCACTCCTACCATTCCTTTTGCAAGGAGGAACGGTACTGACGACAAAGACTTTTGTTAACCTTGTCCGAGGCAGTTGCTTATTGGGTCCAGTCCGAGGCAGTAGTCCGATGGGGGTAAGCAGTGGTCAGAGTGAAACAAGGCGGGTGGTTCAGAAGTCAGAGCGGGCGGTGGAGATAGAGAAGTACTTGTCAGGCTGGCGGTCGAATGCTAACTCCCGCAAACTGGCGTTTGCAGGCTATTTACCGGCGGTCTACCAAGCGCAGACCGCCGGTGTAGTGTGGGTGCCTGACAAGTCTGTCTCCCTCCCACTAGCCGTACCGCTCTAGCGTTTTTATTCAGTCATTTAAGTAAGAGCGGTCGGTGGAGAACAAGCTCGCCACAGACCGCCCGTTACATATATTAACAAAAAATATTTTAATCACAAGTGTGCCGCATCATAACATTCCGGGAGAAGCGGGACGTCCGATACAGACCGTGTTATGCAATAATCATTGAGCGCCAAAATGAACTTTTGTGGAAAACGCAAATGAAGTTCAAACCTGCATAATTAATCCCTGCTAATTCTTGCAACTTTCTTTTCCTTTTGAATCTTAACTTTAAAAATGTTATTTTTAATTGCTTTAATATATTCTTGACTATAATATCGTTTTCTTACAGCCGTTCTCACCAACTTTTCGAATGATCAATCTCAGCCACCGATCATCCAAGTGTTTTGTTAAGTATTCGGTCTATTTGGCTGAACATTTTTTATCTTTGAACTTCCTAAATTGTCTATGAAGGACTCGCCCACTTCTATGGAAAATATAATTGTACCCCCAAACGTTCATAGTCAATAAAATGACATCAAAGTAAAAACTTTCAATGTTAAATTAACATAGACGAGTTAATTTTCTATTTATTATGAATACGTATTATTTATCTTAAATATTGTAATTCAAACACCAACATTTTATATTTAAAAACGTATATGTTAAAAATAAGGTGTTAGCTTGACTTTTACTAAAATGCCGCGAAAACGGAAGTAGATTTTTTGATGTTTGTCTTTCGTGCGTTCTTTCAATTTTCAATCAATAATTATCAATAATATTTTCATCGTCGCTGTCTTCATATTCGCTGCCCATACCCGCTATTGGTATTACATTAAAAATATCTTCATTTTCGCTCTCCATATTCAAAATTGTCATTACACAAATAGATACAAAAAATAGTTTGCGAAACGAATGACGTTTGACCATCGATATCCATGACATTTGACGTTTACGCTGTCATTTAACACTCTGTTGACACTTTTTATAACTAGTCTTTTACTGAGGAGAACTTTAATCCACAGAAATGGATAACTTAACATTTGAACAGTGCTGAGGCAAAATTTCGGCTCAGCAGTTGCTCAGTAAGGTTGGGAAGAACGGCCGTTAGTGAAATCTTAACAAAACGGTTCTTGCAAAATTCAATTTCATTTCAAAATCCGTGGTATTCATTTTGTAATAATCCGTTATGCACCAAATTTATTAGTTAACTGATTCAACCTTCATGGATCCACCACGATATTAATCTATTTAGGAGAAAATAAACAGTATAATGTAACGTTGTATCAATTAAATAATAAAATTAACAATTTACAACTTCCCTAAAACTTATAAGATTTAGTTATCCAAAGACATTCCAAACCCTTCTATGTCATCAGTAAGATCACCACTTTCACAGTTATTAAAGAATTAGTAAAAATGGTTGGCGTCTTTGTGTACAAAGCTGACCCTTTTTCTTTGGATAATTGTTTTTCATTGGGCCACAGTGATGGCAGAATTTTTTAAAAATTCTTGTTCAGCTTATGTTTTTCTTCTCAATATCGCCAGTTTGAAAATTTCCATGTAGTATTTGACTAAAAAATTAAGATTCTTTAAATTAGTTTATTCTTTAATTTAATCTGTTGGGTCTTCATCCAATTGATTTTTTCACCGTTTGTATTTTTTTTCTAGTAAAGTTTTACAATCATATAGCATTCTTAATACGCATTTTATTTAAAAAAAATTTTTTTTTATTGAACTTAATTACAATAAGAAGCAAGTAATTCAGTTGGGGGAGACACCCAATAATGCACTTGAATGAAGATTTTACAAAAAAATAAAAATCACAAGAACCACATGACGCCATATTCAAAGTTATTTGTTGTGACATTTGCAGATAGGTTCTGCCAACCCTATGACCTTATATAACCATTTTTCCTATTTTTAAAGAACCAATAAGAGCTATTTCATAGGTTCATGGTTTGGGTTTTAAAGAAAAAATAAAAACCTTATTTGGTGTCTATGAAAAAAAAAAATGATTGAGAAATTAAAAATTTTAACATCGCTCATCTCAACACAGGACTGCCCTAGTGAGATGAGTGGCTAATGTTTTTGTTTTTTAAATTTAAGAATAAATAAATGTTTTTTTTATAATTTCTTCAAACAATAAGGAACTCCAGTGAAAAATATAATGGCTTTAAAAATATGTATTCGTATAGATCAGCAAATGCCGATTCTGAATATAACTTTTATTGTATATAATTATACGTAGATTTTATAAATCGTTATATAAAAGTGAACTAAAAACCGTACCATCAAAACACCATGTTCTGTTGGTACCACTGCTTCTGACGTCACACATGCTATTTTTGAGCCCAACTTAACTAGATAAGTTTTTTTCCGCTCTTAATATTTCTTACGGCTTATAATTTCGCTGTTTACAGTGTTCGTTTTGCCCGTAAAATCATTATGTTTGTTTATTGCGACTACTTGAAAGTTTTTGCTTGAAAATTCATAGCAATTTTAACGAATTTGTCTACGTAAAAATCGCCCTTGAATAATACGACAATGTCATTGGCACTTTGGTGATTATTTCTTCAGTTATTCTGGAAGCGGAGGATTTCTAATGATAACTAATAATAATTTCTAACCTCAAACCTGTTATTTCTTATGATGCGTAACATATTTAGTTTTATTTCAAGCCATTGAAGGTACCACAACCTATAAAAAATTGCATATTTCTCTCGCAAAACATCTACTGTCATTTTTTGTCAGGTCTGTGACAGGCGCGTGTTTGGAAAACGGCTAGAGGCTTATTAACGCAAGCGATTATAATTTCCCTTTCATACATAATTCAAAGCACTAAAGGTTAAAATCGCATCCAAAAAATTCTAACCAGATGGTAACAAAGTGCAAGAGGAATAGTTCTGTAACATTCCCATTTTTATGTGATATTACCTAATATTGATATATTAGTCTGTCGGTATTATGTTATTCAAGGTGGGTCCTTTTTTCACATCATTTTTGCATTGATTGATTAATTCTACTGCAATTTACTTTTGCATTATGAATTCTCCTGACACTCCTATTTTTTTATGCGAATACCGCACAAGAGTCCCAACTGTCCGAAGCCAGTGGGACTATGACATTCCTTATTGGGGTATGTTGTAGGGGTAAAAGGTATGGGGAGGGGAAGGCGATGGGGAAGAGGAAGGTACCGGGCTATTCAGATCTAAGCACTAAGTACGGCTAAAGCCATTTCAAGCATCTTTCACTTTGGAACGCACCATAAATATACTGTATATATTATTTTTAACGAATTAATTGCAAAACGACGCAGATCAATTAAATCAAATTTACATGCCCACGCTGGGATTTGAATCCACAACCTCCGGTTTTGTACTCGAGATTAAAAAAAAAAATTTCAAACTTTCTTCCGTTTTTGTCGATTATGAATCCCGAATGACAAATTTTTCGGGATAAATAATTTAATACCTTTTGTAGACCTAATAGGGTCTGGGACATAACGATTTAAAATTTCGTAATATTTTGTCATTTCTAGCTATTTTTATAGTTTTTTTCATTGTTGACAACCAAGGAATAATTTTTATAGAAATATCGGTGATACCAAAGATTTATTAATATTAGATAACGATGAATATCGAATGAATCGAGCACGCTCAGTAACGCCAGTACTTATTATCGATATGATAGACTGTCTATAGTTAGTGATAAGATATACAACATAATATACCACTAGTACCGTTATGCTATATGTTAAATATCCTACGTCACATTGTACATTACGTGTATTACATTATGATTTTAACTTCTAAAACAAAATTTGTCGCTACGCACTCTATTTTTTCTATTAATTAAACCACCAACTCTGTAATATAATATTATTATTTTAAGCATCTTCTTGTGACACTTCATGAAACATTACTGTGTAAATATATAACCATCTGAACGCAATATGTACACTCCGCTTCTCTACACAAGCATTGATTAAAAGATAAGTATAATATTGCAATGAATTAAATTGTACTAAATTTCAATAATAAAAAAAGAGCATTGGGAAAAAAAAACATTTGTACAGCGTCCTTTATGTGATTTTCGCCAAAATGGCGCTATAAAAATCATCAAAATATTATTATTATTATTATCACGTACCAAATCATTATTCAATAGATATGAATACCAAAATATCGTTTAATATCTCAGAACGGTCAGAATGCTAATATCTGTGGACCCGGTATCGATATATCAGATATGCGGCGGTATCATAATACGCATTTCTGTTACCAACATCTGCCCTAGTCTTCCAGTTTAGGTTTTAAAAAAGTTGGATATGGACTTTCTTTGAATGCTGATAAATTGTTAATAAGTTGCGGATATGAATGTATTTTTGCACTTTGGTACAATAGTAATGAGACGCTGATATTCTACAATGTTTCCTTCAATTAAAAGCAGTTAAATTTGAGTATAAAGTTCTCGAAGTTTTGAATGAAATCCATACAATATCGATTACTGCCTATTGAACCGCTAATCCGACTGGCTCTTGTGACGTCACACCCAACAAGCCATAGATTTTGTGCGTTTTGGTGGGCTTAAAAAAATTGAAACTAACAATTATTTTAACCATGAAAACGAACTTTAAAAAAAAAAAATTATAAAATGGACTGGAGTTCCTTATTGATATCTTTGTGGCGTCATTATTAATTATCTAATTAAAAATACACTTTGTATACACCACTTTTATTAAAATATATAAATATTTCTACATGTTTCGATAGCAATGCTATCATCCTCAGGAATAAATGAATATAAATATAAATGTTTTTTTGTTGTTTTTCTACAATCTGGTATAATATCCAAATAGTCAACATCTGTATAAAGAGGCGGTTTGTACTTAAAAGAACATTCCACATCTAAAAACTCACTGTCATTTGGAATTATTATTATGGGTTATTTTATTTTGGGCCATGGTAACCCGAAGTTCGACTCTAATCATCTGAAAAAAAAAAAAATAGTTAGCAACATTTGTTTATTATATTTAGGTAATAACAATTGGTCATTATTAAAAATCACAATTAAAATATACACAATTAAAATATTTACAATTATAAGGCAATTTTACAGCTCATATCATTTTTCAGAAATCAATTTTACAGCTCATATCATTTTTCAGAAATCAATTTTAGCATAAAATCAAATCAATGTAACAGTTTATCTGCCATAAAAATTCCAAACAATGATATATAATCAATTATGTGACAGCCCTAACTGACAGTTCTTAAATATTGTGATTTAAATACTATTTAACTTACCTTCCACCAAGATAATCACTTTTACGTAATACTTTAGAACTCGCACTTGATTCCGAGCACAAAAGGCGTCAATAAACTACGCAAATATTAGAAATTGCAAAACAATAAGAGACACAACATGTCAGCTGGATAACTGCGGCCATATTGGATGGCGTATAGCTGCCTGCTTCATAATTAAATTTCTTGATTATTTGTCACACATTTATTTATTTTGAAAAGCTTAAACTAGAAAATTTTCACCAAAAGTACCCTAAGTATTTATCACAGAGTGAAGAATTCATAGTCATCTTCGCGTTTAACTGAAAGACTCAATAATGTCGAATTGGCGCGCTTAACTGGTTACTGCATAACACTGTCCATAAGATAAATTTACTTAGTTATTCAATACACTAGAATTAATGTTTAGGGATTTACTATTTTAAGGTGCTTCTAAATTATCTAATTTTTTGCCTTTATTATTACAGTAAAGAATTTGAACCCTGTATCTTTATTAAAAGGAAAAAACTCCAACGGCTCGGAGGGCTTTGAAGCAGAGAATGGAAGGTTACCTCGAGGGGGGCTCCTCTTGTGGTAAGAATAACCTCGTCGAATTTAATGCTTCAAAGACCCAATCATGTCTGATTACTTCTAAAAGGGATCGAAATGACAATCTAGTCTCCTTTAATGGAAGCAATCTTCCCAACAAACCTTCCATTGATATGCTTGGTGTAACCTTAAGTGACCAGCTCAGCTACGGGGGCTCTATCGAAGCCAGAGTACAGTTAGCCTTTCAGAAGCTGGGCGTATTGTACAGAGCCTGCAAATACTTTAATAGTACACAACTGCTGAGCCTGTTCAAATCACAAGTGCGCCCTACTGTAGAATTTGGCAGCCACCTCTGGTCGGGATCCCCAAAATATCTGAAAAAAACCCTTGACTCTGCAGAAACAGACAGTCCGTTTGATAGATTCGGCTATCTTAACAAACGGATTGCAATCTTTGGAGCATAGACGTCAGGTGGGAATGCTGTCCTTGTTCTACCGGTATTTTAATGGAAGATGCTCTGAGGAACTAGCGTCATTGATCCCTTCGGCACCGGTGCATAGTCGGGAAACACGCCAAACTTGCGCCCAATATTTACACACGTTTGACATGTTACATGAGAGTGGTTCGCTCCTACGACTCGTTCTTGTGTTCAACAGCTCGTCTGTGGAATAATCTGCTGGTCTCTGTGTTTCCTCCCTCTTACAACATGGGTCTCTTCTAGACCCGAGTTCACTACTTATCCTCTAAAAGACCCTCCACACAACATCCCCAAAGATGATATAGGAAAATTATTTCCCTCAGAGCCTCCTTTGTGGAGTTACTGTAAAAAAAAAGACTAGTTATAACTAGTGACTTACAACTAAGACTTATATCTAGCTACTGAGACTTATTACTAAGACTTATAGCAAGAAACTAACAACTGAGACTTATAACTAGTGACTGACATCTAAGACTTATAACTGGTGACTTAAAACTAACAAATACTTATGACCAAATGGGTCTTAATATACAATGTCTCTCGATTATGGCCAAACCACTTCATCACATCTCATTTCGTTTTCTTCGCTTCTTATTCGGGTCAGGAACTTATCACTTCAAGAAGGTATCTCTGTTCCCCAACTTTGGCTGGGGAAATAATACCAACTCACAATATTTAATTTAATTCATTTTTAAATTTCCAGATTTTCTTCGCACAATTCGAGACCCTGAAAAACCGGCCACTTTGGAAGATTTAAATGTAGTCTACATAGATGGCATTTTCATCAAACCGCCAACAGCTGATAACGTCCAGGTCATAAGGATCGAGTTCAATCCAACCGTACCACACTGTTCTCTGGCTACCCTGATAGGCCTCTGCATTAGGGTCAAAGTTGAACGGTCTATTCATCATCTTATAAAGCTAGATATTTATATTAAAAAAGGAGCACACACAACGGAAGAAGAAAGTAAGTTAACTTAGTTTGTTGTTAAACTTTGTAATTTTTATGTCCTAAAAACCACTGTTAACAATCACACTACGCCACTCTAAATTAAAACTAAAATTTGGCTCAAATAAACACCCTAGACACAGTGGTGTGCAGTCCATAAAGGCTGAAAAGCTGTGCCTACCTTAGGAAAATGAACCATAGAATGAAAAAAATATAATAGCCAAAAAAACACTATAAATTTCTGTTAAAAAATATTTTATTCCAAATTTTTGTGAACCTTTTTTACGTCACAATCGTTCCACATCAAAAAATTGTTTCTCTTTGAGGATTTTATACTTTTTGGTTGCAACCTACCTTTGTCTATACATTTTACACTTTTTGGTTGCAACCTACCTTTGGCTATACATTTTATACTTTTTGGTTGCAACCTACTTTTGGCTATACATTTTATACTTTTTGGTTGCAACCTATTTTTGGCTATACATTTTATACTTTTTGGTTGCAACCTACTTTTGGCTATACATTTTATACTTTTTGGTTGCAACCTATTTTTGGCTATACATTTTATACTTTTTGGTTGCAACCTATTTTTGGCTATACATTTTATACTTTTTGGTTGCAACCCACCTTTAGCCATACATTTGATTTCCTCAATCTAATCTTTTGCGGGATACATAACGCAAGGCCATGCATCTGCATACTGCTTACACTAAAGCTGTGAAACATACCGCTTTCATCAGTAATTTTTGTACCCGCTAGTACCTGAATTTGAAAAACTACACACAGCTTACCTTTGGACGTTACCAATGTTTGCCCATCGGTGCACTTAATGTTAGGTAATTCGTTTGCATGAATTAACTAAATGATACTTAGATGATTTGGACGGACATGTACAGTAGGTGGATGGTAAAGAGTGTCAGAAGAATATAATATACTAGCGCAGACCCGTGAAAAATCACAGGATATTTTAATTGTAGGATTTGTGAAGCTGGAAAGTTTTAATGTTTGAAAGCTGAAAGTTTTAAAATTAAAATAAAATTTTAATTCAAAATATTGCCGCAACCGAGAATCGAACCCGATCAACTGCTTAGAAGACAACTATGCTGACCATTACACCAACTATTGTAAGAACGGCGACATAAATTCATTATATGTACACCCTAAAAATGAGAATTATGTATTTTTGAATTAGAATGTTACGTACTGTTATGTACTCACATCATAAACGAAATATATATTGTTTAATGACATGTGACTGAAGATGTTGAATTGCTTGAGGAAGACATGGCACGATCAAGTGAATCAAATACTTGAGTTCAGTCATATAAAAGAGTCAGCATAACAGAAGAGTATGTATGAATGTGAATGAAGCAAGGAGTGTATCCTCTCTGCCTACTCATCTGGAAAAACAATGTGATGGTTAGATAGTAAATTTGTTTATTTTTTACCGGTCTGGTGAATTGTGTTTCCATTGTGTTATCAAATTTTGGACTAAAAATGAACATGTTTTTCTCTTTATTTCTAGTAAACAAACAAATTAATGATAAAGAAAGGATCGCTGCTGCTATGGAGAATCCCAACCTTAGAGAACTTGTTGAAAAATGCATAAAAGAAGAAGACTGATATATAAATTATAGTTCTATAGTAAAATGAGTAAATTTTTTGAAATTTTATAATAGGGTTTGATATTCAATTTTATTAGAAGACCGATTTATTGGTGAAAGGCGTTTTTTTTTAGTGAATCAATATTCATTATTTGTGATGATTGCGATTATGCAATTGATCTTGCAGATATTGAATAAAAATTAAAAAATATATATTATATGCTATTGTTTTATTAGCCTTTTCTATGCTTAAAAATATGAGTGCCTTTTGTCACACGTGGGGCTCTTTAAATTCTAGTAAATTCAGCAAGTTTCACTGAGAGTCGTCATAAAAGTAGTACTTAAAAATTCCACCCTTCCAACAAAATCACTTTACAAACAATTTCCAGTACTAAATGTCGAAGATATATTTTAGCAAATACGCTTAAATGGTAATACCTCCAGATCCTGATATTCAATGGCAACATACTACACTAGTGCCCTCTAGCGGCCTGAGTTGTACAAATTCTTTTTTCATACATTTTTATAGATTTTCTGTGAAATATATTCTTAATAAATTATAGAAATCAAAAATTCAAAAAAATGAATATTAGGTAACCTGAATATGATTTCACTCATTTCTTGCTCGTACATATTTAAAAAAAAAAGATGCTTTTAGGATTCTATTAACATTTAAAGCCTCGCTGCTCGCACACTATCTAAATTGTTTAGAAAAAGAATAAAATATTTATTATAATAGCAATACAGTGTTAAGTCAGAAGCCCGGGCCGCTAGAGGCGCTAGTGTAGCAAGTTGCCAGTATTTTGACAAAGCTACACATGTAATCAAATATCATGGAGCTATGTATTATAAATGTCAGGAGCTGTGATCTGATTATTATATTTCTATAATACTTGATGCAAGTTTCTATTATAAAAATGAAATCAGGAATACTACAAACTTACGAGGAATGGACACTAATTTTAAAAAGATTCAGCTGCAAAACCCATTACTTATATTTATCAAGCCATAAAAATTACAATAATCTCCCTATTGAAATGCAATCAGAACAAATAAATAAAATTAAACTCTTTAAAAAAAAAACATACATACATAAATATTTTATACAAAACATTTTATAAATAGAAGCAAATTAAATATTATGTTCAATTTATGTATTGGAATAACTTATTGAAGCTTATAAATCTCATTGTAATATTTAATCATTGAAGAAGATACTATTAACAAATCTCAAATGAAGCATGAAACGGAAAAACACAGAAAATAAAAAGGTATCTGTCGCATCTGGGAATCGAACCCGAGACCTCTGTCTTATCGGGACAACGCTTTAACCAATGACCTAAAGATAACCAATAATATGGGAATTAATTGAAGATAATATTAGTAAGTCTTCAATTTTAACATCAGTTCTGTCCAAGGTGACAGAACGTGTGATTAACGACAAACTGCTCACATACCTCGAGAAGAACAAAATTATTAACGACCGTCAGTACGGATCCCGGCGGAACCGCTCGTGAGGTGATCTTCTCACATATCTGACGCATGTTTGGGGACGGTGCCTGGAATGTTACGATTCAAACAGTCTCACTAGACATTTCTAAGGCCTTTGACCGGATTTGGCACCGAGGACTTGTCAACAAACTGCCTTCTTACGGACTTCCCGTATCCTTGTTTACATGGATTGCCGACTTTTTGAGGGAGAGATCGATTCAGACGGTTGCTGACGGTTTCATCTCTTCCTCGCATTCAATAAATACTGGCGTCCCACAAGGCATGATTAAATATTACGTATCTACGAAGAAAGTAAGAACAAGAGCTCCTCTTTTCAGATCCTATATACACGATCAAGAATTCCCTTAAATGAAATATGCTGTAAAATACGTGTAACAAATGTAACTTATATAATAATTATATTAAAATAAAATTTAAAAAATGTTACAAAAACATATTTTGTACATTGAACATACATTATTATTTCTAATTAAGGTAGATCATTTTATTGACGATTGTCATATACTTTTGCTGCCTTTATTGAAAAATGATTGCACCAACTTTGGATTACGTAATTGTATTAGTATCATGGCTTTGTAATTATTATGTGACTAGTTTGAGTGCAGTTCCGCAGAGCGAAGATTGTCCTGATAGGATACGGTAACAAAAGAAAAAGGTTAGTATAGCAGCAAAATTTTATATTATATAAATGTATAAATATGTTTTGAACCACTTCAATTTAATATAATAATAATAATAATGTATTTATTTCAGCTGAACAAAGCGGTGAGTGCAATACCCTGTCTGCCATATAAAAGAATACATCTAAATAAATTACATGATGTGGAAATAGAATACAAAAGAAATAAATAAAATAAAAATAAAAAGGTGAACATATTTAGCACTTATGTTACGGTGGCTTGAGGGAAATTCTCCATCTATGATGTAGGGGCGCGCCCTGCTACTGGGCGACAGCCTGGATAAGAGTGTTTTCTGATCTCCAGTGGCGCTGACTCGTCCTGGCTACTCTGTGGCTCATCAAAGCAACGAACTCATGCACCCTTCCCTCCGCGAACATCTGCGAGGCGCTGCATAGCCAAGGGAGGCCGAACAGCGCCCTGTAAGCGTGGTTATATTGTACTCGGAGTGTGTTCATGACGCCTTGTGTATACCTTGTCGATAGTTTGCTAGTATAAAAACTCATGGAGTATGTCTGGAATAGTTGTTTCTTTACCGGAGGACTGCACCTGAATCTCCTGGCGAGCATGTTGGCTCGCATGCAAAATCCATGATTTGTTTTTCCACAATTCTGATCGTTTGAGCCGTATTGCTTCACGCAAACGTTGCATAACTTCCTTGTAGTATTCCTTATTAACCGTACGACCTGTTGGCAAGAACTCATGATGCACCACGCCATTGTAATCGAAGAAAACAGTGAGCAAAACCTTCACATTTGATCGAACTTGGTTTGCTTTTTTCGGTCTTGGCTCTTCTGGCCGCTTCCATTGGGATGATTGGGCCTTGGTTTCGACGTCATAACCATATACCCACGTTTCATCACCAGTTATGATGACCCTTTTGAGCAAATCTGGATCGTCGTTGACGTCATTCAACAACTCCTGAGCGATACTAATGCGACGTTGCTTTTGCTCAAAATTTAGCAATTTCGGAACAAACTTCGCTGCCACACGTTTCATGCCCAAAACATCCGAGAAAATTGCATGGCATGAGCCGATTGATATGCCAACATCCTCTGCAACTTCCCTAATAGTGATTCGACGATTTTCATTTTCTTCACTGTTTCGATGTTTTCTTCGTTTGTTGACGTGGTTGCAACTCCAGGACGCTCATCGTCATTAACATCTTCTCGGCCTTCTGTAAAGCGCTTGTACCACTTATAAACACTTTTTTGAGACAAAGTAGACTCACCAAATGCCACAGTCAACATTTCAAGTGCGTTGGAGCACTTTATTCCATTTTTAACGCAAAATTTAATACATATTCTTTGATCCATTTTTTTCAAAAGTAAAAAGCGAAGAACACACAAAAACGTGACTAACCTTTCCAGTTGTCAAAAAGAAACCAGTAATCCAAAATGGCTGATAATGCTAACATATGATAAACATATGTGTACCAACATAACAAAAAAAATATTCGATAATCGAATGTACACAGCCTGCGAAAATTCACCTTTTCTTTTGAACAAACCTCGTACTTATCTAATTTCTAGAAGGCAAAATTATGGCCACGATTGTGAAACTTGCAATTAATATTTGGCACCATGACGCACCTTAAAGCAGTTGTTTTCAAGGGTTCACACATTTGTGTGTAGGAATAAGAATAATTATCGCATTTACACATGTGCACGCACTGCAGCGTACATAAACGGCACCTGACAGTCTGGAATCTGGATATTATGTACCTATACGATGGGAGCTGTATGACCTGGGAGTCGGATCTTAATATTTGCCAGCTCTTAAATGAGCCGTCGTTCAATTGAGTCGTACGAAATCGTTGAGCTGGTACTGTGACTCCCGCTCTTAACAAAATGAGTCACGACCCATTGCTACTTCCAAGGTAGAGCTTAAGGGTTCTCTCTCTGAAGACGTGGGCTTCATAAAACCACGTCTGGTGTATTCAGTCACTGTGCGTATATGATGGACAAATAGGGCCTGAAAGATTGTGAATTGTGTTAGTGTGAACATATTCAAACAGAAAACACGTTGGAGACGAATGCCCCTTTCATCAGTTACCTTGACCTCCACCATACAAAAAAGAACTGCTAGAAAATGAAAGTCAAAATTAATCTTAAGTTTTTATTAGAGATCTGAACATAATATGAAATTAAATAATATGTACAGTTCACGTTACAACTAACTAAATTAGAGGTAAAGATAAAGGTACAAACAGTAAAATAATGCAGAATACAAGGAAATAAATATACCTCACAGTATTTCACTTCCATACAAAACTCCTAATCGTTAGCCGGGTATAGATTTTCTAACGGTTAATATAATAATATGAAAAGTACAAAAATTCTTTACTCTTTTACTACAATAATTAATTAATGATTAGAAAAATCACGTGGAATCAATGGCACCTTATTTCGGGCCGCTAAATCTTATCGGACCGAGTGGCAAAACTTACTGCAATTACTGTATTTTTTAATCAATCAACTCAGTTTATTTGCGAATCAAGCAGCACTAGGAAAAAGTAAAACTGTGGTAGTTATATTTGGTTGATGAATAGCTCCATTTAATTGAAACATTGTAAAGTACAGCGAAGGGTGAAATTTTTTTCAATATCTGAGGCTTTTGCCTTGCATCACACTCTTTAAAAATTATAGTTAATTTCTAGAATAAATTGGTTTATTGCTTTGATAAATGACAAATGATGGTTTATTAACGTCTTTCTATACTAGGAACCAAATTTTTACACACAGTATTGCATATTCTAAGAAATATTTAAGATATAAATCACAATAAACCCAAAATGCAGCTCTGCCACAATAACATGGATACACTTTTATATCGATTTGCATGTTTCAATTTCTAATTTAGAATTGCTAAATATTTACAACGAACATATTAATTCGGTTAGCTTCCGGATGGTTAAGATTTTAATTATATATATATAGCAAATATAAATTAGATATAACCACGGAAAACGAAAGAAAAATGTATTTATGTACAGGGTTATTCAAAATGTTGGACTCAATTTCGCACATTTCCCTCTGTACACGCGGTCAGCCCGGGCTATTTCCTTTACAAAGACATCCAGTTTGTTTAAATTGGTGATACCAATGACTAATGCTCTTTCTAGTTGGAGGTTCAATGTTAAAATGGAGACAAAAGAAACATTGCACTACAGTTGCCGACTCAGTTTTACAGAACACAGAAAACCTTGTGCTGCATAGTAGCCATTTTGCTCACAACTGATGCGAAATAGCTGCTTGGCGGTGCGAGCACTCTAGCGGTGGAATTCGAAACTTTCAGCCCTCCTCTTTCAATTGCTATATAGATAAGTTCATTCACATATAATTCAGGAAATATAGCAGTACAGAAATTGAGTCCACCATTTTGAATAACTTGTATGTTATGGCAGAGCTGCATTTTGATTTTTTTGTGATTTGCAGCTTTGATCTTCGATCTAATCTTAGTATTTGTAATACTTTTACAAAAAGGGTTAAAGGAATTGGATACACTAATTTACGGATTAAAGAGCTGTTTGTACTACTTCATTGTAAAAATTTAAATAATTATAACAGCCAATGCTTTCTTTGCTGATAATGAATAGTATATTGCAGACAATCCCAATTGAGGATTTTTCAGTCAAATTTTTGTGACTATCAAATCGAAAACTTATAAAACACGAAATATAATAATGGAGTTATACAGTCAAAAATTTATACTTCGTAATTTACACAGAATAAAATTAATTAAATATTAAAAAAAAAAAAAAAGATTAAATCGAAAGTTTTATCTGAAATGGAAAGATTAGGAAAAAATAACAATTTATTTTGTTCACGCACCCAAAAGACAAATTGCATAATATTATAAATAAAATTAAAAAAAAAGCGAATATCTAGAAGTAAACAACATAATATAATATGCTTTTATTTTTCCGAGTGGATTTGGCGGATAAAACGATTTTGTATATATGTAGCTATTATTTTGAGTATAATCAGGAATAGAATTGTGATTATTTGTTGTATAAATATTATGTATCAATATTTCAAATTCAATTGGCTAAATTGTGGGTTCACTTAGTTAATTAAGCGTTACCTTTTGAACACTAAGGCACTTCAAATAAAACGATATATTACTTCAACTAATAAATGGAAGCCAGTTTACAGTCACCCAAATCACTTAGGGTCAGGGGAATTACAAAATGCAACTACATATAACACGGATTAACCGAGAGTTGGCAATATATTTGATCAAAGAAACATTAGCTAGTATTGTTCTATAAACAAAATTCACAAAAAAATGACAAATATGGTAGGCAAAGAATTGTGTTTCAAGATCATGGGTAATAAAGAGAGATATGGTATGGAAACGTGCAGACTATCGTCGGACTACGATCAACCGCACCACAGAGGCGGGGTGCCACTGCGTAGATGCGATTTCCAGTAGTACGGGTGAACAACATTAACTTATTCATACTGACAGTGATACATTACCCATCTCTCTTCTTTCTAATATCTATGTATGTTTAAAACAATACAAATTGTTACAAAGATGCGTACAAATACCTCGATAAATGTTTGTTTGCAGACACATTTTAAGACTAAATAATTGTCATTTTACAACGTAACCTCTAGTATTGCAGTATTAACCCGCTCTCTGAGGGTCCGGTAAGGAACGAACATTTCTCTTGCCACTCACTGCGCAGAAAAGTACCACAGTGGATTGCGCTGCAAACTGTTACCTTACTGTAGCGAACTTTGTTTTTCTGCACAGTGTCTGCAGTAGCGAGTGAAATGTACTTTCCTTACCGAACTGTCAGAGAACGGCCTAGAAATGGATATTATACATAATTGGTTATACATAGGAAAAAAAAAAAAAACCAGTGAAATTAGACGAGCATCAAATAGCCATTTGAAAGTAAATCATAATTGATGAAGCATTACTTCATTTCACATTCTCATCAAAATCGGAACAATTAAAAAGCAAAACAATTCACTATAATTACAGTTTAAAGGTTACGGCGAGCAAAAACGGTTTAAAAAGTATGTATCTTAATTACAGTTGTATCAGATAAGCCACAAAAGAAAAATGATAATACAGTGAAACCCGCTGAAGAAGTTTGATTTTTTCAGTACTTTAAAGACTGAATTTTAACCATGACCCAATTTGCCCGAAATAATTTTTTTTTTCCGGTCCCTTGAAAAACTTCTTAAGAGAGTTTCACAGTATAAGCACATCGGATAGAGGACAAATCTAATGTGTATATTAAATAAAAACATTTTAAAAATATGCAATATACTAGCAACCAAAAACATAATAGATATTATGACCAGATGTGTATTCTACACGAAATATAATGTTATAAATAATTAAAAAAAAAAAAAAAACAATGATAGTCCGTTGCGGTTTGCACCCTCGATTAAAATTGGATAAATTCGAGTACAAACCCCAAACAAAGCGGGTATCAAATCACTCTTTCTTCCATATTTAGGTAAATAAAGAATTAATTAATTATTATTATGGTGTGACTTAAAGAAAGACATATTACATCGTAATGTGGATTAATTTGGAAGCTGTAAAAGAAGGCGTAGTAACATTGTTCTCGAAGGGTATGATTACGATTGGTTTGTCTTGTGGTAGCTTGGTATAAATATTAATATGGTTGTTGGTGGCCCGGGTGGCTCAGTTGGCGGCTGCCGCTTGGGGGAGGGTGGTGGTGGATTGTGTGTCATTTTGTGACAGACCTAAAACAACAACAAAAAAAGTTATAGTTAAGTTAAAAGTAAAGGAATGTAAAATGGTTGTAATGTGTCCACAATGTAATGTAGAATAATAACATGAAGTTTTTAATACAAGAAATCCGGTGCATTATACATAACGAAGAAATCAAATTCGCAGTCTTTAAATACAAAATACTTAATTCTTTTGGTGCTACGCTAGAAAATGGACCAAACAGAATTAAAATTAATGACAAAGTCAAGAATCTAATTGAACATGAAAGCATCGTAAGATTCTAAAAGTCCCGAAGATTGCAATTGGCTGGCCATTCGGAAGAATGTCATGATGACTAGTAGTGGGTGCTCCCTGGAAGTAACTTGAGGGTAGACCGAGGAGGAAGTAGATTGACGACACATGGAGCAGGACGGAAGGTTTGAGGACCGGAGCCAGTGCAGAACATTATTTGTAAAGAAAGCCTAATCCCACCCTGGGATGTTCTCCTGATACAGTAGTAAAACCCTGTTACTTCAAAATCCAATGAAGATAAGACATTGAAGAAATATTTACCTGTGTCAATTTCCTCGGACTTGACTTTAGCTGGGGAGCCAGAGCTGGTGGTGTCAGGGGAGGTGCTGCCGCTCTCGTCTGCGTTCTGTTCTCCATTTCCTTCCACATCAACCTTCTCCTCACCTTCTCCCTCTCCTGATGCCTGTTTGTCTACGCCGTTCTGGAATAAAAATGGGGATTGTTTATATACGACGCATGGAAAAGAAAAAAAAAAGAAATTATGACATTTTAAATAAAATAAAAACTATACAGGGGGATGCTGGTTGATACTTATTATTGAGGTGAATAATTTTGGATAATCAATGGGATTGCATTTTAATACCAAGCATCATCGCTGCTGGTAAAATATAACATTTTCCTTTCACAACTAATTTTTACATCACAGCACACTTAATTTATTATTAATTAATATGATAGGGACAGCGGTTTCAGATGAGATTTAGACAGGGCGCTTCTTACCTGGGTGTATTAAATATGATCCATGATGTTTTAGTCACCACCGAGGTCAGAATTATTTGGTCAACATTGGTTAGACCTTCAATAAAATTATTATTTTGTCATGCTAGTGAACTCTTACAAGATTTCATCAATAAAATTATGTTAGTTTACAAATTGTGTAAGTTTTGAAAAAAAAAAAAAAAAAACAGATTTTTTTTTTTGGTTATAATTAAATTAAACGGCAAATAATTCTAGCAGTCCTATTGCAATAGCAATACGTTGAAAAAATGCTTCGTACAGTGAAGGGTTACATTGAAATGGTACATGTTGAAAAGGTTGAGTTTGTTTCAGTTCATTGTGATTGGGGGATGTGACTATAAGTGTGTTACATCACATACGATTGCATGAGGATAGAGCTGATTGCAGAATTATTTCAGTATTTCGACATTGCAACTTCTCACAACATGAAAAGAAGTTTGAACACTTACCCTGACTGCCTTAGTTCTGATGGGCCTGGGTTTGGGTCCCTTGGCCTCCTTGGCGGGGTCGAAGTGGCAGTCCAGGATCTCCACCAGTTCTTTGAGCTGCTCCTCGTTGGCCGATACGCTCAGGCAGGCCAACTCCTCCTCCAGCCCTGTCAGCTTGCTCTCTTCCCACACGCCCTTGAGGTGCTGGTAGTCCAGCTGCGCCTCGGCCAAGAGGCGGCGCAGAGTGGCTGCGCGGAGACGCTCCTCGCGGGATGTGCGGATCAGGAGGGGTCCAAATACGGGCCTGGAAAATGACATAAGAAAACTCATAATTGAATGGACAAAGGGGGAAGGTGTATGATTTGTGTTAATGTGGTATCACACCAGACTTGAACAATGAGTGATGCGGGGGTTGGGCAGATCCCTTTCACTTACCTGAACCTGCTAAATTAGTGCACACCTCTGCAGTACTTCTTATTTTTATAATAATAATAACATAACAATTGTTTAACACAGTTTGTCATTTCACATCAAGCGATAGCTCTACATATATTTATTTATTTGTTATAATTTTCGGCAGGTATGGTTACCGCTACCCCAGGAACCATTCATTGAGTAACCAACACCTCTGTCACAGGTCACCACAAGTGGTTTTATAAGTTTGGTAACTTAGCATGGGTGCCCGGGTTCATGAGTCGGCATTTGTCTGTCTACGTCTTGGTGGCAGATGCATCCGCCCACCAGCTGTATGGTAGGTCGGATTAGGAAAGGCCGGTTGAGGGAGACCCCTTGACCCCTCTAGCCGGACTCCTTCGACCCATTAATTGCCTTGCACTGCAGTGGGAGAGATTGATTAATACGTACGTCATTCTTGGACACATTGATCCCCAGATTCCTACTCACCCCGCATACCCTCTTCCTCTCCTTTTCCTTAAAAAGACCCTCCACATAGCATTCCCAAAGATGACATAGGCCCTGAGATAAATTATTTTCCACAGGGTCTTCTGTGTATAGTTGCTGTAATTTTAAGTCATGAGATTGTCTTTCTGAAAAACTCTGAGATTCCATATCAGATGACTGGTGGGAGGAATTATGCTACAACTATTAAAATCTCGTCACCAATGATGAATATTATTATTACACTATCTAAAAAATTATTCAAGGAAAATGTTGAAACATAACATTTTCACATCAATGTTAGAAACCTATACCACTGAAAGCCTGATGGAGACGGAGACGAATGATGGAAACATTCTAAACTGTTGATACGTTTTCCCTTTATTTCTATATGGTGTGTAAACAAGGACACCGTGAGCTAGTGAAAGGAAACAGCCTCCCTCGAGATGTCATGATGGAGAGAAAAATGTTCAGGATACAATTGACAGTCAGGGATACCAATGTATCCGTTCTGAAAGAGCTGGGCTTCCAAAACAAGCTGTAAACTGTTTGCCTACAATGTATCTTGAGATACGTTGGACACTCTGCTCGCCAAACTGAGAACACGAACTTGGAGAAGCTTATGGTCATTGACAAAGTGGATTGATGTGCTGGATAGATCAAGTGTTACGGGCTTCTGGAACATGCAGCACAGCCCTCTGAGGAGTCTGGTTCAACAGGGCAATTAGAGTTGGGAGGTCATTACCTAAATGTGTTCTGCCTGTCCAGCAGGCTCTTGAGTTGCACCAGGTCAGCGAGCTCCTTCTCCGTGCTGATGGTAAACCCTCGCACCACCTCGCACATGTTCTCCATGGAGGCGACGCTGGCCTCTCCCTTGCCGGCCACCAAGTCTTGTTGTTCTCCTGAGAACACACAAATAACATAGGTTGTAATTGATGTTTACACAATTACATACACAAAACAAAACTTAATAATTTCAATGGGGATCCAAAAGGACTGGAAATTATGATCAAGTGGGTGCTCCAGTGGAGGCAACCTAGAAGGTAGATATGGAATATGTGGACTGATTGTAGAAGAGTATTGGAGCACAACAGGAAAACCTGAGGAGTGAAGGTGAATGGCGAAGGATCGCAGCCAGTGGGGAGCATTTGTGGATGAGGCCAAATTCCACTCAGGGGAGAAGAGCCGTAATTCACACACTTGTTCTTGTTTTGTTTTCCTGTGTGTGAACAATCACAGAAAATTGTGTTATTTCACAATTTATTCATTTAAAATAATATGTAATATATTTGCAGCACGTTTCAGAGTGGTAGATGCTAACAGGATTTATTGCCCTGGTGAAAGCACCATCCAGAAACGAAACATTGCTTGAAATGGCTTTAGTCATGTTTGGTGACCAGATCAGAATAGCCAGGTACTTCCCCACCTTAATTCTTCCCATCTCCTTCCCCTCCTCAATACTTTCAGTCTAACAACATACCCTAATTGGGGATACCATAGCTGGTTCAAAGTGGATGTTGGCCGCGTTCCTGTAAAGGTTATGTGTAAACTTACTGACGGCAATGTGCAGCTACAATACACGTAAATAGATGTCCGGAGACATAAATTATATCTTTAAAAGTACATATCGAGACCTCCTATGTAAAGTATTGTAACTTCAAAATCGGAACTTTACAGGAGTGGTTTAAAGAGACAGAAGATTGGTGCAAGTTGAGTTTTTGATTATTTTGCACCAAATTTGTAACCTTTTTTGTCAATTACGTCCCAAATTTGATGCAAAATGATCAAAAGCTCAACTTACACCAAGCTTCTGTCTCTTTAAACCACTCTAATAATAATTGGATGATTTGCATAGCGCCGTTTTTGTGAAAAATCACCTGAAGGGCGCTCTCCTGTAAGTTCCAATTTTGAAGTTACAATACTTTACGTAGGAAGTAAGATATGTAGCAAGTGGAGAAGTTGTTATAAAGCCAGAAATCATCTGCATTGGGCCGGAGGAGGTGAATCTGCGATAGATGGTGAGCCACTTTATAGGTCGTTGAAGTTGTTATAAAGCCTGAATTACCCTGCGACAGATGGTGAGCCACCTTATAGGCGGCCGTGGCTCTCTCGGCGGCGCTGTCCAGGGCCCAGTCGGCGTCCAGCAACACCCTGGCCAGCACACGCAGACTGAAGGACTTGACGGTGGTGCGGCACTTGTCAGCAGCCAGAGCTTGCCCGTCAGCGAAGCCGACCACAATGCCATTAAATCGATCCACTAGATTATATCTGGAAGAGAACAGTACACATTCAAATATTGTCACTATCAAGTTTCTCGGGCCCAGGTGTTTAAACTCCTGTCAAATATAACTTCACAAATCGGCAATAAGTGCTTTAAACAAAAAATATGATTTATTATTAAATGAAAAACACAATTTGTAAAACACCACTTTTATTGAATTAATAACCGTCGCCAACCAGGTTTCGCTTCACCGAAGCTTAAGTTAATAATAAGCCCTGACGAAGCTTCGGTGAAGCGAAACCTGGTTGGCGACGGTTATTAATTCAATAAAAGTGGTGTTTTACAAATTGTGTTTTTCATTTAATATATAATGTCACACCCCAAAGTGTTTGCTTCCTTCGAAAAAAAAAAAAAAAAATGATATTTGAAAGATCCCTGTTAACAGACGGTTAGTGGAGTGTCAAATCTAAAATTGGGTTTTTTGATCAGCAGTTAATTTAGTCATTAAGTATAATGGTTATCGAGGACCGCTCCAATGTCGAAATTCAAAATTACACCAATATTGTCGATATGACGACGCCATTAAATCTGAAAGGGGTTTAACAAATATGTTGATCATGTACAGTAATTTTTTATGAACTATGACATGGAATTCAAAAATATTTGAGATGGTAAACATTTACCCTTTGCGTGTCAACTTAAAAATCAAACATTTCATTCACATAAAGAAGTAGGAAAAACGATAGGCACATTCTTTCTATCAGCATCATGTCCAAAGCAATAGCTGAAAATCAATTTGCACAAGTTTTCCAAAAAGGGTGTATGTATTTTCGGTCCCTTTCAAACTCAAAACTTTGGAGTTCAAATATTATAAGTTTTTCCCACATAAGATATCCCCTGAAAACCGGGACAACTGCATCAAAGAGAAAAGAAGGGTAAAACCACCGATGTCTGAATTAATAGACCTGCCCTAAGTACGATTTAAACGGCGGGAGGGAAAGGTCACGTGACACCATTTCGGCACCAGCTTAGTTCCTGCTGTCCACGTTTGTTTTGTGTGATTTTGACTGCAGTAAGCAAATTATAAAAAGGCTCAAAATAAACACAGTGAAACTCTCTTAACTCCATATGGGGGAAAACCTTATGAGGGATAAATTGGGCCCTTTTCAAATTCAGTCTTCAAGGGACTGAAAAAACCAAACATTTTAAGCAAGAAAATTTCTTAAGTGGAAACTTCGTATTCACTGTATTCGGTTTTTGTGAACAAACCGAAACTTTTAATTAGTTGCCGTTTTACTTAAATTGGTGGCACGGCTAGTTCGTCCCTCTTATTTTGGTTTCTTCCCCTTGCGTGTTAGGGCATCTCTATGTATTATTTGCTCTGTGGGTAAAACAGTCTTGCATATTTTCATATCAAAATAGATAAAAAAAAAATAATAATAATAAAATGTTACGTAAATAAATAATCAGAAAGTTATTCAAAAAGCAAGTATTCAATCTTAATTTATTTATCAACAGATTCACAAAATTGCCACTTATCATCGATTAATCTCTGCCAACTGATAAATAATACAAAAGGAGCACACGTACCGATGGTTGATAAGAAAGAATTTCAGGCTTGCTGTGACATTTATTTATTATCACTTGTGCCGGTTGTTTTTTCACATAATTTAAATTTCTATGGTGATAATTAGTCACTCAAAAATAAGATATGAAAATTGGAAGTCACGCTTTGCAGTCCAAGCCGAGGCAATAAAAATGTATTTATTTGGAAATGAAGTGGTAGAGACTTGCTACTTTCAAATGAATAGGGTGGAACATGACAGAGAACAATGAAGCATACCTGAGATATGCGATTATTTTTTTATTATTACATGTTAGTCTATGTTTCATAGCAACCAGATTGATAAATGAATGTGGCCATTTTTGGAGATTACGATTTAAGAAATTAAATAAGTTTAATTAGGTAAATATTTAAGTTATTATTTTACTTATATTAGTAATGCACACAGTCAACATTTGTCACATGAGAATGGGTCGCTTTTACGACTCGTTCCTGTGTTCAACAGCTCGGCTGTGGAATGATCTGCCGGCCTGTTTCTTCCATCCTACAACACGGGTCTCTTCAAGACCCAAGTTCACTCCTTTCTATCCTCTAAAAGACCCTCTACATAGCATCCCCGAAGATGATATAGGCCTGGAGGGAAATTACTTCCTTCAGGGTCTCCTGTGTTGAGTTACCGTAAAAAAAAAGGGTCTGAAGGATTTTTTTAATATTACATGATACCACGCAAGAGTTACAATTACACAAAGCAAGAGGGACTAAAGCTCCTCGATTTCAGGAATGTCACGGGGCTGAAAAAAAGGCTATAGTTATGTTTAGTGACTAGATCCGGAAAGCCAAGTATTTATAAATTGTTCCATTAACCAAACCCTTCCCCACTTCTACCAGCCTCACGGCGTTCCTTAAAAATATAGGGATGCCATAGTCCCCCGCTGACTCCGGACAGTTAGAACTCTCATAAAATTAAAAACAAATACATACAGTAGAATCTTACTAACCCGGCACTATTGAGGCCAGTTTTAAAATAAGATTTAAGTGTGAAAAATAATCAATGATAAGAGATTACACATGTATTCATAAAAAACCGGAAAAATATTATGCTCTGCTAGTACCCATTAAAATTTATTGCTTTTTTTAGATTTATTACTAGGAAATATATATTATCTTTTTACACATACATTTTAAAGTTTTTAGTTCCCAGTAATTGTAATCTGCAAGGTTTTATATAGTATTACGGAGATTCAACCGTAGATAATAGAAACAAAGGGAAATATGGCATGGAAGCACGCCTACTGTTGCTGAGCTACGACCAAACTCCACGGTTGGTGTGCGTGTAGGAATTAAGGAGTAGATGCGGTTTGAAGTAGTGTGGGTGAACGATGTTGGCGACACGTGTTATGCATGTGATTTCCCGGAGACGGACAACTGTCAATATCTTGGTCCAGACAGTCCACACAACGCACATTCCCAATTAGCAAATAGATAAATTAAGCGTACAAAAATCATTTGTGACAATAATTATATATCTTCGGACTTTCATTAGTGTGCAACTATTGCTTGATACTTGTTTGCACTTGTCTAGCTCATTCGTTGCACCTGGATGAAGATATTGACAATAGGGTATTTTCATTACATACCTACAAAAATTAAGGAAAAAAAATACAACAATGACGGCATTTAATTAACGATTTAAAATGTGCCAATTTTAATATGCCGCCAAAATGTCATTTTTGCTAGTGAAAATTGCATTGTTGACGTCACGCTGACCAGCGTAGGTGACAGCCGTTTTACCAGCCAGTAGCGTTATGTACATCATAATGACGTTTTAGCTAGTTCGAATCATTAGAATCAATAATAATGAATAAAAATTACACATTTTTAGTATGATTAACGGTATCAGAAATATAAACATTATATCTTCCACACATTTTTAACGGTATCCGTAGTTTGTGAAAATACCCTATTGATATTCATAGTCGCTGGGGCACTTAATAATAGTTTGTGGCCCATCCTTGTTTATGTATGTATGGGTTATTATATGAAAGTCATACCTGCGTAGAGCTTCTAATAACATGGGTGAGGTGACTTTTCTGGGTTCGTGTATGACTAGTATGACCCCGGTCGACCCCTCGACCTTTTGTGCTTCTAGCCAGTCCAGGAATTCTACCAGCGCCGATATTTCTGATTTTGTTTTCAATACCTGCAACAGACAAATTAAAATAATTACTTTGTTTAAACTACTGTTTTTAATACATAAATATCTGCATGTTTCAGCAGCAAAGCTCCTCTGATCGGCATAAACAATATACAATAAACAATATGAAGGGAGCTTTGCTTTTGAAACATGTAGACATTTATAAATTCTCCTTCTAATCCCTTTTTGTAATTCTTATTAATTTATTAATTACGATGCCACAAAGTGATTACATATCTTTTGAAGAAATCAATAATTAAAATGCTTATGTACGGTGAAATTTGCTTAAGAAGTTTGGTTTTTTTCAGTCCCTTGAAGACTGAATTTGAAAAATGGTAGAATTTATCCCATATACGAATTTTTTTTCTCCGGTCCCTTGGAAAACTTCTTAAGGGCGAGAGGAACGTCGGAGTTATTATTTATTAATTCAAAATAATGATAGTATTATTACGCAATACGATAAACATAGTGTTTTTAAAGAGAAAAATATATATATATTTTTTAAATTTCCATGGGCTTAGCATTTATCAAAATATAATCAGAAATATTACACATTTCTAACCGTTCTACGCATGTTTTACAATAATAACTCTCCGACGTCCCTCTCCTCGTTAAGAGAGTTTCACTGTATTATGTTAAAAATCTTTGCAGGTTGCAGTGAAGATTGTGTCAATGAGGAGAGACTTATTCAAGAATCGAAAGGATTTCCCTTCTGAATATATCCTGGCTGATGTAAAGTACATCAATATCCGAAATGATTTTATGCAATATGCCACTCCTCACCGGCAGAACAATTGGAAAAATACTATGTTTAAAGCAAGTAAATGGGAAAGAACTATGTCAGCTCAGGCATGGGGGCGCCATCGAAGCCAGAGTCAAGTTTGCCGCCTCTCATAAGCTGGGCGTAGCGTACAGGGCCCGCAGATACTTTAATAGTACACAATTGCCGACCCTATACAAAAAGCAAAAACGCCCCCACTGTTGATTTTGGTAGCTATCTCTGGTCTGGAGTCCCAAAATACCTGAAAAAACCCTTGACTCAATGCATAAACGGAAAGTTCGTTTGTAAATTCCCCTATTTTAACAAATGTATTGCAATCTTTAAAGCAAACGGGGTCAGGTGGGAATGCTGTCTTTGTTCCATCAGTATTTTGATGGAAGATGCTCTGAAGAACTAGCATCATTGATTCCTTCAGCATTGGTGCATAGTTGGGAAGAACGCCAAACATTTGTCACAAGAGAACGGATAGTTTCTATGACTCGTTCTTGAGTTCAACAGTCCGGCTGTGGAATGATTTGACTCTGTGTTTCTCCCCTCCTATAACACGGGTGTCTTAAAGATCCATGTTCACTTCTTCCTCTCCCCAAAAAGACCCTCCACACAGCATCCTCAGAGATGACATAGGCCCTACAATGATTTGACTCTGTGTTTCTCCCCTCCTATAACACGGGTGTCTTAAAGATCCATGTTCACTTCTTCCTCTCCCCAAAAAGACCCTCCACACAGCATCCTCAGAGATGACATAGGCCCTGAGGGAAATTATTTTCCTTAGGGTATCCTGTGTGGAGTAAATGCAAAAAAAAACAATGTTCCTCATGATTTAGGACTGTCATACTTCAAAATTAATTCAGCCTGGCAGTGCCCCATATACAAATGAAAAGAAAAAATCTATACTAGCATTTAACATGGTCAAAGAGATATGAATTTAAGGACCATTAGTAATTACTAACTACTGCTTTTTTCTAATAAAATAATAATGGCGTCTTGGCCTTTTTTCTTAATAGGTAATTTGGTATTACAAAATTTCATTGTTCTTGATGGGACTGATGTTGCCAACTAAAAATAGTTGCACTGGCCTAAAAATTCCAGATAAAAAAGACAAAAAGTGCAAATTCCATGACAGAGAAATTAACTAGCATCAGTGAACATGCCCTATTGCCACATTTGCATCCGTGAGGTGATTTTCTCACGAAAATGGCACTATAGAAATAATCCATTTATTATTTATGAGGCGCTGTACTGAATTCATTGAACTCAAGAAGCTAATATGCAGATGTGGGGATTTGCTGGGTTGATGACCACCAACGGCAAAATCCGGGATAGCGGTCACAGCAGTCGAGTTCAACAGAGGGTAATGGAATTTGGAATAATTCCTATTTTTGCTGATACGATCCCGGAGATCAATAGGTGCGAACCCTATCGGCTGCAGAACAGGACAATGGATTTGTACATAAGGTGTAATTTTAGTTTAGTTTACATTATTCAGTCAATAAATGAACACTGTGTCTCTATCTACTTGCTATCATTTCTCTACGCCTCGGAAAGCTGTTGCGATAGCCAGCTGTCTACTACCGTAGCATTATTATTCAGCATAGTACGGAACCTCGACCATAGTCCGACTCCCACATGAATATTGAACGAGTTGATTGTTTACCTTATTGGAGACATTATCCTTAAGCATCCTATAACGTCCGATGGTGACCACTCGGATATTGTGTCTGCGTCTAGCTCCAGGATTCAGATTGCCGTGAGGCATTATGTACTGGGAGAATTGTGACGAGGGAGTGTAGGCACCAATGTGGCAAATCTGCAATTGAAACGGGAATATTTAGGTTGGGGTGTTTCAAATTATCACATTAGATTGACTTATTTATCAAATTGTGATCAGCCGTCAAGCAAAACAGCACGCCTATAATATATTCACATCTGAAGTGATTGAATTCAATGACAAGATTGCTCTCCTCACCTCTATGACCATTGGTCAAGTTAGTCCTGCAGGCCGGGAGATAAAATAGTCAATGCTGTTGTTGGTGTCAGTGCTCTCCCTAATCAATGAATTTTTAAAATACATTAATATAATGGATATATTTACCTCATCGATAAGCCGCCTGCCTGTGGTGTCCATGTCCCATCCAATCATTGTGTAGTTGCCGGCCGGGAGTCCATCGCTGGGCGCAGTTCCGTTCACAGCGACAGCGGGTGACACCATGCTGGGACACAACAATCAATTAATGTTGAAATAATCTCACTCCGACACAAAAATCAGCCAAATCAGTTTGATAGATTCCCCCTTTCGTAACTAATTTGAAGAACTTGTGGATCCCTTTAGAAGTCGCGAGACAAGCAAAACAGGTGCCCGATAATATTGTACATAGTTGACATTTGCCACGTGAGAAGAATATTTACTATCAGACTCGTGATTGCGCTCAACAGCTCGACTGGAATGGTTTGTCAGCTTTGTTTCTTTCATTCTCCAAATTGAAAAGTCCATCAAATGCCAGCACTGGAATGAGTGGGAGAAAACAACCAGAATCTAACTGTTAGGCAGTCCAAACTCTCTAGTAAGCTAGACAACTACTAAACATGAAAAGAACCTCACTTAGGATCTCGTAGGACTATTGACAGGACACTGTTACATCAGGAGACACATGCAGCTATTGAGAGTGGAAAGTACCAATAGCTGTACGAAATGTAAAGAGTATGAAGAAACTTTGATTTAACTATGGTGACATGCCCTGCCTTGATGGGAAGGCTGAGATATCTGGGAAGCAGCATCACGGAACCACGAGATAGCCAATTACCCAATGATAACCCTGGTGATTATCATTAAACTTTTGAAAGCCGGGATTTTCAACTAAGAAATAGTGAAAAACTGGAACATTTTTCGCGTTTGCCGCACCGTGCGCTAGCTCAGTGTTATTACTGACTTGATTTTTGCAGATAAATGTAATACATATTCCATAAATTTAAATAAGTGCAGTTCACAAAAAAAATAATATAAGGTTTTCCTGTAAATAAGTAGTGATATTTTTCGCAGTGAGAGGATATTATTAATTTTTTCAGTTGGCTTACGTGCGTGTGACAAATGAGAATATTTTAAACGTAGTATTATTCACTTGACAGTCAAATAAAATTTATTTGAGTATCGTACAAACATATTTAAAAGGCTGCAGCCTGCAGGGCGGAGATCGGCCTAATGAGAGGGCACCAGAAGGAGTAAGGCCTGAATGCTTACTGAAGCTATACAGACTGCAGTCAAATAAATAATAATAAAGTAGGTTGACGATTAAAAAAGCTTTTATTGACTCTTGGAAAGTATCAAATTAAATTGGTGAGTAATTAACCCTTGCTTGCCAATGCTGTCAACTGATTTAACGTGTCTCTAATTATGCCAATATATGTATTATTATACTAAGCATATACAAGGTGTATTCAAAAGAAAAGGTGAATTTTGAATTTTCGCAGGCTGAGTACATTCGATTATCGATTTTTTTTTGTTATGTTGGTACACATATGTTTATCATATGTTAGCATTAGCAGCCATTTTGGATTAGTGGTTTGTTTTTGACAACTGGAAAGGTTAGTCACGTTTTTGTGTGTTCTTCGATTTTTTACTTTTGAAAAAAAATGGATCAAAGAATATGTATTAAATTTTGCGTTAAAAATGGAATAAAGTGCTCCAACGCACTTAAAATGTTGATTGTGGCATTCAGCGAGTCTACTTTGTCTTAAAAAGGTGTTTATAAGTCGTACAAGCGCTTTACAGAAGGCCGAGAAGATGTTAATGACGATGAGCGCCCTGGAGCTGCAACCACGTCAACAAACGAAGAAAACATCGAAACAGTGAAGAAAATAGTTTTGGAAAATCGTCGAATCACTATTAGGGAAGTTGCAGAGGATGTTGGCATATCAATCGGCTCATGCCATGCAATTTTCTCGGATGTTTTGGGCATGAAACGTGTGGCAGCGAAGTTTGTTCCGAAATTGCTAAATTTTGAGCAAAAGCAACGTCGCATTAGTATCGCTCAGGAGTTGTTGAATGACGTCAACGACGATCCAGATTTGCTCACAAGGGTCATAATTGGTGATGAAACGTGGGTATATGGTTATGACGACGAAACCAAGGCCCAATCATCCCAATGGAAGCGGCCAGAAGAGCCAAGACCGAAAAAAGCACGCCAAGTTCGATCAAATGTGAAGGTTTTGCTCACTGTTTTCTTCGATTACAATGGCGTGGTGCATCATGAATTCTTGCCAACAAAACGGTTAATAAGGAATACTACATGGAAGTTATGCAACGTTTGCATGAAGAATACGGTTCAAACAATCGTAATTGTGGAAAAACAAAAGTAATAAATGTAAACTAGTAATTTTTTCCTAAGTTAAAAATTACACGTTTGTTTGGAAGTTTTATTTACTATGTACTTTTGCTATTTTTGGTTTATTAATTTCGCTACCGGTTTCGACATAACTGTGTCATTCACTAGTTTTAAGAACGCTAGTGAATGACGAAACCGGTAGCGAAATTAATGAACCAAAAATAGCAAAAGTACATAGTAAATAAAACTTCCAAATAAAATGTCTAGAAATTGCTACATAGCGAATGCCGAAAAAATCCAAAAAAATAAAAATTACAATATTCTAAATGTGTACACTAAGTGCACAGAATCAGAGTTCGAGGAATTTTCTAGAACAGTAAGGGAAGGGTTAAGGCTGGGTATTTCAAGATAACACCAGCACATTAAACACACATATCTTTGCTGTCACTATACTTATCAATAACCCTATGACAGGCGTGAAGGGAAATTTGAAAAAAGAATTATAAAAATAATTTTGGTTGGTGAACCAGCCTATCATTATTATACAATGACGTATTTTAACAGAAATCATCGTAAAGAATTTGCAAGTCATGTACAAGTCTCTAATATAATGATCACGAAAATTATTTTGTACGGAAAGCAGTATGGCTTCAATACAAACATTGGGTTCTTATAATTCAGAGAATTATTTGAAGAATTAGCCATTTTAATACCTAAAAATATGTCTTTCGGGCAAGGCTCAGAATGTGTCATGATATGGGAAGCCATTCGTAAACAACATAAGCAAATCGTATTCCAATACAAAACTAGGACTACTTATTTTAAATCTTACTTTATCTACCTGTAACTAATTACACATCACGTTATTTACCTCAAGTGTGGGCAGAGGATCGGACACCACAATCCTCTGTCCTGTCACACGCTTCTTGATACTTCTTAAAAACTCGATTTTTTTAAAATTCAGATTGTGCCATGTCTTCAGTGATAATATTATTAAACTGCAGTTTATTGAACCCATAACTTGGATATTAATAAAGTGTGTATACCATTGCATTGCAGAGGCTGTCTGCAATTCTTTGTATACACTATTTTCAATGTTTTCACCAAGACGAATATCGACCTATGGGTTCAAATATTGGACCAAAGCGAATTTTAAAGTACTTTAAACATTCAGTCATTGAAAAGTAAATTGGTGAAGAGCTTTGCATCTTTTAAAATGGTGTTGGTAAATATAGCACACAGATTTTTAGAAAATTATAAATAGAAGAACACAAATTTTCCAAAACGAAATAATAGATAATACAACATAACCTGCAAAACTAGAATTTTCAGGGTACAAAATACTGTGTTTTTCAGTTGTACGAAGACTTCTCGCTTGCGAAAATTAAACGAATATTGGAATAATAAATTAAAAGGGTGTTATAGTATTATTTTTAAGCCGAGCCGAAAATATTGGAGCCGGTCAATGGCGTGAATCGCATCCATGAAAACAACTGTCAAAAATATAAGCAAATACAATCTAAAGCCGGCTGAAACTGTCATTTTTACGCAAATTTAACACCCTAAAGTCAGTGTACATACAATATATGAAATAAACTGCATTTTCCTGATGGAAAATCTGCAATTAGCGACACGTGGCCGGTGATTTTCTCGCTTTTACACTGCCCCGCCCCTCGTATGTGTTCAATAAGACAAGACTTACATTATTTGTGGTTTAAGTATTAATCCTTCGTGGCAGAATGCACAATAACAGTTTTAGGAATCGCAAAGTCGCGGTAATAAATACAATAGTTAACGATTTGTTGCAGAAATTGATATTTTAGCACGTGTGCGGCTGTAGACAACCTAAAATTTGTAGCGGACGCGGCCACGTTCGCCAAACTTCGTGATTTTCCGAACGCGTTCACGAACTAATATTTCGATTTGTGCACACTTCACTTCAGTGACAAACGTGCCTGCCTTCCGCACCAACTTCACGTTTATTCTCTAAACGCACTACTTTTAAAAATAATATTTTTGTATGTAAGTACTATTATGTAAAAATATAACCTACTGCCGTATTTATAACGTGGATAGTTAAATGAATTAATTGTTTTTGTATTTAATTCGTAGAACTCCATTTAAATTACTATTTTTTTTTATTTAATGTAAATCAAATTTAATAATGTTATTATTAAGTTCTGCAAGTATTTTTAGTTTTAATTATTGTGACAGCTGTTTCGGCGTTCAAGGCCATTTTCGAAGGCCAAAGGCAGTTTGGAAAAGGCCTTGGACGCTGAAACAACTGTCACAATAATAAAAACTATAAATACTTTGCAGAACTTAATAATAACATTATTAAATTTGATTTACATTAAATTTAATATATATATAAATGGATTGTCAAACATTGTGTTTGAATACGATGCAATATTTTAGTTATCTATTTAGTACCAAAGGCACTTTGTTATTAATAGAGATGCGCCGAGTACAAGTTTTACCGAGTTACCGAGTATGAGTTTTACTCGGTTTGATGTTTGCCAAACCGAGTACTCGGCCGAATAACTCGGTTCAATCATTCAAAGATGAGTTCACGCAAAAGATCGCGAATTTGGAAATTTTACGAGATTGAAGAAGATAAAAACAAAGCGAAATGTTCCTTGTGCAATTCTTTGATTTCACGAAGTGGTGTTGGACGTAATGATTCTACGACGGCGATGTTAAACCATATTAAAATTAAACACAGAGAAGAGTCAAAAGATTTACATAATGAACCTCAATCCGAAAGATCCCAAAATCGCGAGGTAGCTGCTTCAACGGAAAGCTGGACATAATACAAAAAAAACTCCCCGAACACAAACTCGTGCAGGAAGTTACCACGAGATGGAACAGCACATATTATATGATTGAAAGATTGGTAGAGCAAAAAAGGGCAATTTCACTATATATATCAGACAACCCGAGTACAGCCAATCTTCAACAGTTGACAGAACGTCAATGGGAAATTTTAAGAGAATGTGTAACGTTACTCAAACCGTTCGAAGAAATCACCAAAATTACCAGCTCAATATTCTCATCAATTTCAGAGATTACCCAATATTTCAATACCCCACACCGATGCTCTTTTAAAATATTTATCAAAACCTGAAGTCGGTGAAATCTGCCCAAACATAGCGGATATGTAACAAAAGTTTAAAGATGAAGTTCAGGATCGCTTTCAAGGCTTAGAAAGTGAAATATTACTGTTTGGCTACTTTACTGGACCCCAGATTCGGATCTAGGAGATTTTTTAATCCAGAGAAATGCGAATTGATCAGGAAGATCCTATTTTTAGAATCCATTGAAAGAAGCGACGTTACAGAGAGTGCCACCAGTAGTGAAGAAAACGAATCTAATTCTAACCTTAACCAATTAAGACAATCACAAGATGCTCATGCATCATTTTGTAATTGCTTCGAAGAACTTGCTTCTACCCAGCCACCGGAGCGCGACGATCCTAAAAGCCCCATCGCTCTAGAATTTGATCGATATGTAAACGAATGATTGTTGTCAAAAGATAAGAGTCCTTTCGAGTGGTGGGCAAGACATAAAACAAGATATCCAGAGATAGCACAATCAGCAAGAGTATTTTTATGTGCACCTGCAAGCACTGTGTATAGCGAGAGTTTATTTTCATAAGCAGGTAACGTCTATGAGTTTAAAAGGAAAAGGCTGTTACCAGAACGTGCGGAGAGTCTTGTATTCTTACATCAAACTTGCTTTTGCTAAATTTTAAATACTAATTCTTTAAATTCAATTTTAATGAACGCAACTTTTTAATCCTCCTGTTTTCATTATATTTCCCAAAATATTATATTACTTTAGTTAAACCGAGTATACTCGTCATTTAAACAGAGTTATTCGGCCGAGTACGAGTAATAAAAAAATATCGAATACGAATGGGCCGAGTATTAAACGAGTACTCGGCCCATCACTAGTTATTAATCAATGTTTCTATAGAACTCCAAAAGCAAACTGCCAATTTTTTAATGACATTATTTAAAACTAACTAACTAACCATCACGTCGTTTTCTCGCAGGGGTAGGTAGAGAGGATGGAGCGCCTAACAACTCGGTCTTGGCTCACACTCCTTGCGTCATTCACATTCATGAATCGTTACATACATACTCTTCTGTTATTCTGACACTAGCCTGGCTTAAGTATTTGGTTCACTTTATCGTGCCATGTCTTTCTGGAGCGTTCCCGGGTTCTTCTTCCATTCACATTCAAGTCATATTATATTCTCCTTACATGCCTTCCTCGTTTATTCGCTCTACATGCCCAAACCATTCAATCGCCCCTTTCTTAATCTTACTCATCACGCTCAGATCAGCTTTGCATTATTTACGAATTTCAACTTTGGCATTATTAACTTTGAATAATGTGTTAATAGTGAAACTGTATTTTTTTCTCAAATTGTTTGATTCTTTATTTATATGTATCCTTCTGGAAACCTTAGGAAGGTAGGAACTTCCATATTTGCTAATGCAAATATGGAAGTTCCTACCTTCAAATGACAATAGACAAAAAAGGGGGCGCTGGGATCGTTTTAATAGTTTAATGGCAACTCTGGATGGTTGAAAGGAAAAATGACAAAACTTTTGAATACCAAGGTTTTTTTAAATGTGCGCTTCTTCCACATAGTTTTATTTTATTTTGTTTTAACATCTAAAAAATCACTTATCTGATATTTTGTGCATTTCAAAAATACGAAAAAAAGGTTTTCCATTCAATTATCTCGCTAAGTGAATTATTATTCCTTAGAATATGATGCCGAAAGATCTCCTTTTAGGAAGTACCACTAATTTCTAAATACATTTGATATTGATGTTAAAAATGTTCACTTCGTATCGCTGACGTCAGAATGAATAGACTTGCCTTAACATACCATTTCAAGGGCTGGAGACAAAGGTCACGTGACACCCATTTTGACACCAGCCTAGTTCAGTGCCGTCCGCGTTTGTATTGCGTGATTTTGACTGCGGTAAGCAAATTATAAAGCATTTAAAACAGAGTATAATTTCCCAATTGTGAATGCCAGAGTCTCATTGGCTCCAGACGGTTAGGAGCAGTTGGAACTCGTCTGGGGTATTCACAATAAAAATATATAAAAAAAACAGTCAAACTAAATACTCTAACAAAATATTCGGTTTCGTGAACAAGCCGATCCTTTTTAATTAATTGCAGTTTTATTTATATTGGCGGTACGCCTAGCTCGCCCCTCGATCCCTTATGTTGGTTTCTTTTCCTTGCACACGAAAGGGAAAGAAGGGGATCTATAAGTATTATTTGCTCTGTGATGGGGATGTATTTTTCCTTTCAACCATCCTGGTGTTGCCATTAAAACGATCGCAGCGCCTACCTATTTTGTCTACTAATCACAATTTTTGTGTTACTCCGATGTATGGTAAGAAGGTAGATACCTTACAATATGTTTTTTTCTTCTTTAATCAAATAATATATGCAGAAATTATAATATTGTGAATACAGGGTTAAAAAATGTTCGGTAGCAGGTACTTCTTTCAACATTTTTTTATTCTCACTTAATATACAAAACCCATAATAATAGTACATTAATTTATAAATCGTACATATATTAAAAATTTAATAATAATATTGCTTTTCTTTTAAAAGTATAAAATAATATTTACATAATTAGTATATTATCATTATTCCTCAACTCATAGGCAATATATTAGGTACAGGCCGCAAAAAATGACAATGAAACTGGTTTATACTGGGAAGAAACTATTCTTCGTAAAAACAAATTAAGTCAAAATCGAGTGTTGGTAAGAATAATAATTATGTCAAGTATTTGTGATTACGTCCATCCAATAGGTGTGATCAGTAGTGCGTAATGAAACATTACAAGACCAGCACATCTTGTAATGTTAGGTAAGATTGTGAAACCAGTGTTCCAAAGGGTTGATCTGCATATGCGTTATTTAGCCAGCACGAGGCGAACGTCACGTGAGGTAAGGTTGGGATAATGAAGTTAACATTATAATAGGTTGGTCTGAGGCCCTATGTCCTCGAGTATCAAGTGCACGTCTACAATGGAGTTGCACCAGGTATACCAGATGATAATGTAGTGTGAGGTTAGGTATTGATAGTGAATTGTGAATATTGTTATAACTGTCCACAGGATTAGTCTGTGGTGTGCGCCAGAAATGTCAGACTATATGCGAGGTTAGGTGAGGATAGTTAAGTTAACGTACCCCAGCACAAGGCGTACGTCTGTAGCGGCGTTGCGCTAGGGATGTTAGATTTGAAGAATGTGACGTAAGGTTAGGTAAGGCTAGTGCAGTTGCGCCAGGAACGTCAGATTATACGAATATTTCGCGAGATTAGGTAAGGCCAGTGGCGTTGAGCCAGGAATGTCAGATTATATATGTGAGGTTAGGTGAGGATAATGACTCTGACGTCCCGCACCATTAGTCTGCGGTCTCACATCCTCTAGCAGGTGGCGCACGTATATGGTGGCGTTGCGCCAGATAATGTCAGATTACAGGAATGTTACATAAGGTTAGGTAAGACTAGTGCTTAGGTTAGTGATACAAGCGATATTTTATGTGAGGTTATGTTTAGGTTAGGATAGTGAGACTAGAGTTCTGCAGGGTAGTCTGCAGTCTCACACCCTCCAATAGAAGGTGCACGCCCACGGTGGAGTTGCGCCAGGAATGTCAGATTAAATTAATTTAGAGATTTTTTAGGATAGTGACATCAACATATAATATCAGTTTAGTTTAGGTTAGGATAGCGACGTTAGCGTCCTGCAGCATTGATCTGCGGCCACATATCCCCCAGAACGAGCCGCACGTCCATCGAGAAGTTGCACCAGGCATGTCAGATTAGGCATATGAAAGGTGAGGTTATGTCAGTTTGTGACCTCACGGCAGGTTATCAGCAGGTAATATGAAGTCAGGTTAGGATAGTGACACTAGCGTCCTGTAGCATTAGTCTGCGGCCTCATATCCTCCAGCACGAGGCGCACGTCCATGGTGGCGTTGCGCCACCGCCGCCAGACAGACGCGTGGTCCCGCCACAGCGCGTATGTTGTGACGGCGTACCCGCACAGCACGATGGCCATCAGCACGTCGATCAGGCCCTCGGCCATGGCTCGCGGCACGCCTACCATGCCGCCTTGCCGCATGAAGTAGCGCGAGCCCAGCGCGCAGCAGACCACGAGCGCGGTTGTTAGGATTGAGAGCATCCAGAAAAAGAGGCAGTCAGTCTGGAAAAAAGAGAAAATCGTTTAAAAAAGTGTCAATTTAAATTACACAAATATTTTTTGGGTCTGTCAATAGTGATTCAAATCAAAACACACGAATACACTAACTTTAAACATAGGCTGACACTATCACCAATTATTATCGCCCATGAGGTGATTTTCCCACGAAAACGGCGCTATAGAAGTAATCCAATTAGTATTATTATTACAGACAAACACATCATTGTTAATAAATAAAGGAACATATATTTAACTAGATTTTATCTACTAAAAATAAAAAAAAATAAAAAATTTGAATTAAAGAAAATTGGTGTAGAAAATTGACATAGATAATACTGATATACACCACCTAATTTATTTTATAACACAGGTTAAGAGTTTAAAAATAATATTCTCAGCAAATCTGCGTGATACCCGGTTATATGGTCCTTCGCGAAGATCTTCGTTGTAACCAGTTTTATTTGTTTTATTTTATTTATTTATTTATGCCTTTTTATACGAAAATTACATAACTATTTGTTTTAGTAACAATGGTAGAGCAAGTAATTGGTATTGATTTATAAAATAGGTTAAAAAGCATAATGCACCAGTTAAACACATGCGAAAATAGGGAAAATTACATAACTATTTGTTTTAGTAACAATGGTAGAGCAAGTAATTGGTATTGATTTATAAAATAGGTTAAAAAGCATAATGCACCAGTTAAACACATGCGAAAATAGGGAAAACTACATAACTATTTGTTTTAGTAACAATGGTAGAGCAAGTAATTGGTATTGATTTATAAAATAGGTTAAAAAGCATAATGCACCAGTTAAACACATGCGAAAATAGGGAAAATTACATAACTATTTGTTTTAGTAACAATGGTAGAGCAAGTAATTGGTATTGATTTATAAAATAGATTAAAAAGCATAATGCACCAGTTAAACTCATGCGAAAATAGGGAAAAACACACTTTTTAAAGATATACAATATTAAATTAGCACAATAAATATGTAACCGGTGCAAACTATAAAAATAAATAAATACCGTAGGTATATTGAAATCAGTTCTCCACAGTACACAGCACAGGTCAGTATTCGGACAGTAAACGCTTTTTCTTAAAATAAATTATCTTAGTACCGCACTAGTCCCAACTGTTCCCAACCGTCTAGAACCAGTGAGATTATGGCATCCCCAATTTGGGTATGTTGTGAGGCTGAATGTAGTTGGAAGGTGAAGGAGATGGGGAAGACGAAGGTGGGGAAGAACCTGTCTATTCAGATTCTGGTCACCAAACACGGCTAGAGCCATTTCTAGTAATGTTTAAATTCTGAATGGTGGTCTTTCACCAGGGCGATACTCAGAGAATCTACCACTCTGGAAAGTGCTGAAAGGATACTACATATTATTTTTCGTATATGAACAAATACATAATGATCATTCTTAATTTTTTTTCAATAAAAGTAAATCTGTGGTTCATAATTATATTTCAGCACATTAATAACCATATTTTTCAATTTTTTTAAATATATATATGTATAAATAATTTCCCCCAACGCCTATGTCATCTTTCGGGATGCTGTGTGGAGGGTCTTTTAGAGGATAGGAAGAAGTGAACCCGGGTCTTGAAGAGACCCATGTTGTAGGAAGGAGGAAACACAGAGGCCGGAAAATCATTTCACAGCCGAGCTTTTGCGTACAAGAACGAGTCACAGAAGCGACACGTTCTCATGTGGAAAATGTCAACCGAGTACAAATCTTGGGCGTGCGTTTAGCGTGTTTCCCGACTGTGCACCGGTGCCGAAGGGATCAATGACGCTAGTTTCTCAGAGCACCTTCCATTGAAATACCGGTAGATCAAGGACAGCATTTGCACTTGATGTCTCTGCTCCAAAGATTTCAATCCGTTTGTTAAGATATTATAATCTATCAAATGGACTGCCCCGTTTCTGCACAGAGTCAAAGGTTTCTTCAGATATTTTAGGGTTCCCGACCAGAGGTACCAAATTCTACAGAGGGACGCACTTGCGATTTGTACAGGGTCAGCAGTTGTGTACTATTAAAGTATCTGCGGCCTCTGTACAGTACGCCCAGCTTCTGAGAGCCTAACTTTACTCTGATTACGATAGAGCCCCCATACCTGATCTGGTCACTTAGGGTTACACCAAGCATATCAATGGAGGGCTTGTTGGGAAGAATGCTTCTATTAAAGAAGATATAAAGTAGATACCATATAGGTTATATAAATAGACCAAACACACACTTATAATATTCGTCTGAATTCTTATGAAGGATTAATTATTCTTAATCATACAAAGAAATATGGACAAAGAACGTTAGATTACACGATTCCTAGCTGTTTAAATATGTTACTGGCTCAAATTTAAAAAAAAATAAAACAATTCATTAATATATCGAAGACATTTGAAAGAAATTGTTGTATTAGATTATTAGGAAATATTATTTAATATTTAAAGATTTTTTAAAAATAATTCTTCAAAAGGTAGGTGTTCACTTTGTGTCATTATTAATAAATGAATTAAAAATTGCCACGTAAGCATCACTTTTTTAATATATATGTATATTTTTTTTAAGAAGTAAAATATTCCCTGGTTACGAATAACCTGACACTATTTGAAAATCTCCTACTACCATCACAGTAAGCGGAAGATGTTGCTTGTGTCGTAATGGAGGACTTAGCTAGCCGAGGAATTGGATTCACGATGCCTGGGTGAGACCCAAACGCGACGCCAACTCAGCCACTGGCCGGTCAAATATATATATCAACATGTTTCGAAAGTGAAGTTTTCCTCACCAGGAATTACAGAATAAAACTAATACGTAAAGTATTCTGTAATTCCTGATGAGGAAAGCTTCGCTTTCGAAACATGTTGATATGTTATATATGTTTTATTTTATATGAACATCTAAGTACTTAAACTGTAAACTTATAATAACGAGATTTTGAAAGAACGACACTCGCCAGTCAAACTACTAAAAAGTGGTTTGTCGGAACTTTTTGTCTTATTTTGTAGAATTTATTTAAAGTTAATAAAAAAAAATTACTTTAGCCCTCCGGGATTTGAACCCGCGACCTCCGGATTCGTAGCCGAGGATCGTAACCACTCAACCATGGAGATGGAGATGACGTCTATGTATTCTATGCCCTAACATCAAAACATCGCACCTCCACTTTTCGCGGAAAATGGGTTATGAACTAAAAAAAAGAAAACTGCCCCCCTTTATTATAAACGACTCATGCCAACAATAATAGAAAAACAGGCTACAACGTTGAATGTCAATATTTTGAAGTTTGTTTGCTTCCCAGCGTACCTATGTATTTTCATGAGGGCGCTAATTTGTCTCAAAGGAATTGTTGCAAAAGACATCATAAATAGGTACCCAAGCTACCAAATTAAAACAATTTTTTTATATTTTTTTTATTGTACGAGTGGGCTCGCTAAACAAAATGCGATCATGCAAAAGTCCATCTTTATACAAGTAGAATAAAGTTATGAAGTGTGAATTCTTGCTTGTCGTTTGGGTGCCATAATTGTTTTACAGCGAAGGTAATGCCTTGTGATGACTATTATTATATCTAAACATTCATTTGAAAATTTTATGTCATTCCAAACATTTATTTTTTCAAAATATATCTAAAAAGTGAAGTTCTTAAGTAGGTGCCTACTCGTGTTTTCCAGTTTGAAAATATTCTATCGAAACGAACTTTCTTCTTTTGAATATGTAATCTGTGGTTAACCAGAGTATATACTATAGGCTAACCTCAATACAACATGGCGTGTTCAATGTTTTTCATACTAATTTTAAAACGTTACAGCCACAGTTTTACATATTGGATTTCATTCAAACTACTCTCTATACCTTCCCGGTACTAATAATAACAAACTGTGTTTTTTTCAGCAAAACCTGTAGAGTAATTTTTGAGAAAATCTAGGACAGACAGACAGAGAACATTTTTTTTTATATAAACATAATATTTTTAAATAGAAAAATATTTATTAAATTTTACATGGGCTCAGGATTTATTAAAATCGAATTAGAATATGACCCTTTTTTGACCGTCCTACATACGAGTATGTTTGACAAAATATAAAAAATTTTTGAATATCCTTAAATACTCAAAAAAAAAAATAAAAGAGCAGGCTGTAGTTTTGTTTATTCATACGCACTAAAATATATATTTTTAGCGAAACCGGTCAAGTAATTTTCGATGTAATCGAGGAGAGACGGACAAACATTCATTTCTATATGTAGAGAAAAAAATGGTGCACAATGAAGTTGAAATGAATACATTTAAAAACATAATAAAATTAAAAAAAATATATATGTCATTCATCGTAACCGTGAGCGTCTCGATTAAAATAACTTCAAATTAAAGCAAAAACTCGTTATTTCCATGTAATAGTTATAAGCGTGCATGTTTTAACCGGGTTTGACAATAATTTTTTGGCAGATGCACTATTCTTCTATATTGTGCATGCATAACTCGCACCGTGATTGGATTTGAATGAGTTATAGCGACAAGCGTTACATTGACCGGGTAGTGGATGATTTGACGAATGCATCGGGTTCCATACACTTCTTGCATACACTTCTTGCTTCATTCACTTTCATACAACGTCTCATACATTCTCTTCTGTTATTCCGACTTCTGACATGGCCCGACTCAAGTATTTGATTCGCTTGATCGTGCCATGTCTTCCTCAGACGTCCCAGGCTTCTTCTTCCATTCACATTCGCGTCATATATTCTCCTTACACTCCTCTCTTCGTTCATTCGCTCTACATGCCCAAACCATCTAAGCTTCCCTTTCTTAATCTTGCTCAATTTTGTTTGTATTTTAAAATAAAAAAAATCTGTATCTAATCTACTCCACCAGAATAACCCTTTACGTAGAAAAGCATTTAATAATTAAATGGATTGAAACTTTTCTTTTAAAATCCACGACTGCACCTACGCGGAATACATATTAAAATACAATGGCATCAAAACATTCATTTTAGTAATAAAATCACGTAGTACACGGCCAAACGACGATATTAGGTAGTATGTGGGTATATCCAGTGCTTTTTTTTGTGGTGGAACGTACAGGGACGACGTTCCGAATTCAACCAGATCTCTCGCGGTTTTAAAATTAAAAAATATATTTAATCATTAATAGCTGCCAATAAGATGAGGTTAAAAATGGAGAATAATATTGACAAATTTTGAATTTGAAATATGATATCGATGAAGATGACATAAATTGAACTGTTCTCATTAACTAAGTTAGTAAAGTTGTTGTCCCGGATAGGCGGAGGTCCTGGGTTCGTGTCCCAGATGCGACTGAAATCTTTTTATTTTCTGTTGTTTTTTTTTCCGTTTTCATGTTTCATTTAGGTTATGTTAATATTATTTTCTTAATTGATTAAATATTAAAATGAGGGTTTTAAATAACAATAAAAATATTTAAAAATTAAAAAGAAAGTATTGTTTAAATTATCATGTTTTGATATTTTTTCTATTCCATGAATAAAAAAGTTTTAATAATATCATGTCACCAATTAGTACTGTTTTTTTTTTCATCGAGTAGAAGCCAGGTTATTTGAAACTATTAAACTCTGGATAAAAGCGTCAAATTATGTTGTTTCTTTTTAAATTATTATAATACATATGTACCTTTTCCATATAATTTGTAAATATCCATGTAAAAGCCTGTAATGGGCGTAAATAAATAAACCGCCAGAATAACAGAAAAGTATGTATTAGATGATGCATGAATGTGAATGAAGTAAGGTGCGTGTACCAATACCGATTTGTGTGTGGCTATCCGTCCTTTCTGCCTACCACTCCGGGGAAACGGAGTGATGAGAAATTAAAAAAAAAGTTGCACGTTTTAGACGAGAACGTCCCTCGCCACAAGCGTAGTGTTTACAAAATGTGATACCGAAAAAGAGTCTAAACTGTTCGGAGCCAGTGGGACCATGGTATCCCAAATTTGCGGTATGTTGTGAGGCTGAACTAAGTTGGGAGGGAAAGGAGATGGCAAATATGAAGATTGGAAAGTACCCAGCCATTCAGATATTTCGATTAAAAATCTTAACATTTTAAAGCAACGCTTTCGATACTAAACGGTGGTCTCTCACCAGGGCGATACTGAGAGTATCTTTCGCTCCGTAAAATCACGTTCCTGTGCCCAAGGAGGTAATTGACGTAACATAGGGTCTTATTTTATTATTAATTGATAAACTAAAGTTCTTAAAAACTTAAGACAAGATTTTTTTGTGCATAGCGCAAAGGGTAACAATTATTATTTTTATAAACAATAATTATTAATCTAAAACACTCATCCAAATTGAAAAAACCTTCCGAGCAAAGATAAATGTCTCCGGCAGGACTCGAACCCGCACCCTTCTAATGTCCGGTCAGATGCTCTACCGTTGAGCTACGTCGGCTTATCGCAAACCCGCCAAGTTAATCAATATATACTAGTGTTCCATTCAATAATTACTGTTTTTATTATATTTTCACCTGTAAACAACCAACTTTATTAGTATGAGAAGGCTTGTAACGGCTAAATCCCTCAAATAGTTGTTTACAGGTGAAAATAATAAAAAAATTATGAATGGAGTTTCTGTGTTAACGGCCACAACGGCAACACAACCAGAGAAAGTGCGGTCATGCTCGAAGCATTTGAGCCAGGTAATATTGTTTATAAAAATAATTCTTATTTTATTATTTTCATGCAATGGAAAATTGTACCCGCTCAGCTACTGCAAGTAGCTTGTCAGCAGGAGTATAGTTCAACAATATTATATAACACAGCAATAAAATAAATTTAAAAAAATCGTATAAATATAGCGCAAGAATATATATGCATGTTGTGATCACTGTAGACAAGTTGAATAAAAATATAAAAAGAGTAGCACAGTTTTTTTTTGTAGCGAAATAGAGAATAGACTCAAATCTTCAGTCTAATTTATCACCGTAGTAGGCCTTTGCAATACCACTATTAAATTTTAGATATTTCTGATAAAATGTTAAACAAGGGAAACATTACAAAATTTCATTGAACGTTAAGAGAAATGCGACAAACGACATGCACGAGTAAATCAAAGCAGGGCAAATATGTTTTGATTTATTTTTGTATTTAATAAGTTTAATTTTTTTATTTTTACAAGTAAGCGTAAAATATATATTAGATTTTTTTAAATGCTTATTGAAGCTTATTAATCTCATTTTAATATATTACATGCTTAACACAGTGTAGTATAAAGTAAAGATTATAGCTGTTCATTACAACAAAGAAACAAGGTCCCTGTGTTTGGTGATGGAATTGCGCTCGAATGATAAATTTACGCAATAAAGTTGTGTTTAATTTTTACAATAATGCAGTGAAAAATACGAAGTAGTCGTGTAAAATTAGTTGTAGTGAAAAATATTGGAAAATTTATTACAGAAAATACAAGGTTTGTGGACAACAGAAAAAATAAAAATCAAATTATAATTAAAATAAAGGAATGTTACAGTAATTTGATGTAACATTCTAAATTAAGCTAAAATTCATGAATATTTTATATAATTATTAGATTTGAAGGAAGATTGCTAAAGTAAGTTATTCCTAGAAAGAATTGGGAACAAATAAAAAAAAATAGATTACGAGTTCCTGCTCACACTTATTTACACAAAGATCACTGGTTGGAATGGTTAGGTATATATGAAAGCTTGGAAGTACCGTGGCAGGTTCATATTATGATAAATGCGTAAAAAGCTCCAGGAACCGTGCAAGTCCGGATAAGCCAATTCACGTAATTTCAAGTTTAGAGATTGCTGCTAATTCTATCTACGTTGCTAAGACCACGTTCTACGCTTACTTGTTAAAACAATAATATTTATAGCAAAAAGGATCCAGGGACGTAGTAGTTAACGTAAAACAGCTTTTTATGTTTTTAAAATCTTTCTTACAACATAGCGTGAAACGCTTATACGGCGAAGCTTTCGAGGATGATTATTTATGATTTGAAATCTGGGACGTGCCTTCTATTTGATACTAAGTATGTAGGTATATGAATAGGACGCCATAGCGTCCCCATTAACACAACACAAAAATACGTGTCGAAACTTTCGAAAGAAACACCTAAAATTGTCAGAGAAGTACTTATTACTTAAGTAGTAAGAATTGAAAGCCAAAACTTGAAATATTTTACAACATTCTTTTAATGGCATTCATCGATATTTTACCAGCTTACTTTTTTTATATGAATACCGCACAAGAGTCCCAAACTGCTTCCAACCGTCTGGAGCCAGTGAGACTATGGCATTCCCAATTGGGGAATGTTGTGAGGCTGATAGTATTGGGTAGGGGAAGGAGAAGGGGAAAAGGAAGGTGGGGAAAAGGGGAAATACCTGGCTATTCAGATCTGGTCACCAAACACGACAAAAAGCTATTTCAAGCAACGTTTCAATTCTGAATGGTGGTCTTTCACCAGGGCGATACTGAGAGTATATTCCACTCTGGAACGTGCGCAAATATACTATATATTATTTTTAAATGAATTAATTGTGAAATATCACAAATTAATTAAATAAAAATTACTTGCGCACGCCGGGATTTGAACCCGCGACCTTCGGATTCGTAGTCGAGAGCCTTACCCCTCGACCATGGAGGCCGTCAGTTACTGTTACGTGAGAAATTTTCCTTGGATGCGCGAGCAACTCTTTATGAAAGGTTTCCGCTATGTTGGGCGTTGGAAAGGGGAGATTTGTACACAGTGAGAGATTATCTTATTTATTTATTAACGGACTAACACGTTCAATTTACAACAAAAGTAACACGAAATTAGAAGAATAATGTAAAATGTGAATATAGGATGGTGTATGAATTAAAAAAAGACAAAAAAAAAATACATGAGAAAACAACAGTGACAAGTCAAGTCAAGGCTTGGGAGCCATAACAATTATAATTTGTTTTTTGCTTCTTTAAGTGGCTTCTACACGAGCGGGTGGCCTAACTTCTAGTGTGTTTTGCCGCCACACGGCAGATTTCACCAGTGGTCATGTGAACGTAGCCTGGGGCGTGCGTCCCATGGCTCGCTCGCACTTGCTATATTTGTCAGTAATCATATGAACGTCGGCGGAAGCGCACGCACCTTACGCGAACACGTCTGTGTTCAACATGAAAACAACAAATTCGCGCTTGACAGCCTCGATGGCTATGATATAGATATTAATAATCTAAGAAAAATAACATCTATTTTAGGTATCTTTTGCTTCATTGAGGGTTATAGATCACATGTGATAAAATACAATTTTATTTTACTTTTTACAAACAAAATACCTTAGTTAGATAATACGGGTATATTATTTGTAAAACAAAATATATCATAATATGTCGATTACCATAATACGGGCATGTGCCTAGTTTGGTGGACGAAAATAATCTAAGCTTTGTACCAACAACAATAAATATGAATAACTAAAATTTAAAAAATATACCTATAAACTTTTCGAATCATGAGACGGACGTGTTCCGAGGCGTACCTTTTAAGCGAATTACCCGAAGAAATTTAAATGGAAGAAAATAATTTATAATTAAATTAAAGTTACCAATAATTGTAATTAAAGTATTCATGTATCTAAGGATTGCATCGAACACAGGTATATATAATTTTTATTTTTGAACGATAAATAAAGTGCGATTTCCAAAGCGAAATTTCGAATTCTAAGACCGCTTTGCTCTCACTGGAGACAAGGAGTATTGCCATTATTGCCAAGTAAAAAACTAGAAACTCGATTAATATATTTTCCGTCGGCCACACTGCTGGCCCGCCTGATGGCAGAAGCTACACGCTTGGTTTTTACCGGAAATACTAGTTGTAGTAATTATTTTCTCCTTTCTTGTGGCTACGCCTCTTCTGGGCCAGGAATTTGCCGCCACAAGGTTCGTTTTGTCCAACTATGGCGAAACCACTGGGCCACCCGCTCGCGTGGAAGCCGCTTTACTGACAGATAAAAATCATTTAGGCTTTCACCGAGAAGATTAAGATTTTGACTCGAGTTGACAAGTCTTTACATTCTGGACAATGTTGAGTATATGTTAATACTAACATAATTAGTTGAGCGTTGATTGAGGAAGAGCAGTTTATTATATCTGAGTCTACGGGAGGAGATCTTGAAAGGGATGAGTTGCAGTAAAGTAGGTGAATCAATGATGCAAAGAATAAATTTGAAGAAACAAATGAGATAGGATTTTTTCCTATGGTCTTCTAAAGGAGAAAGGTTTAGAGTTAGTTCAATTTCGTCACTTTAGTATATCTTATCAATTCAGAGTTCTACTTTAACATTTGGAAAAATTTCACCTTTCCACAGTAATAATTATTACAGTATAATTAATTTTATAATTCCAAGGAAAATGAACAAACCTTCTACAATATAGAACTTAAATATGAATATCGAGAAATTGCCATGAACGCACAGCCTCAAATTTTTCAAATAATTTTTCCAATTTTTTTTAGATGAGTGAGTCGCGATTGTAATTATTATTGCGAAAAATCCAAGAGAGAACGCCTTTTAGTTCCAATATAATCCCCCTCTGAGAGGCGGCGTCATCGTGTTACAAAGTTATAATGGATTTCGGACAAAATGGCGTCAGTGACGTCAGAAGGCGTTCAATTATTCAGCGTTAATTAACACTCGGAACACGGTAGTTATCGTGCGGTGTAAGTGCCGAATAACCGCTACCCTGCCGGCGTACTGCACCAAAGTAGTTGCGAATAAGGGCGGCGGTAATAACGCATTGCTCCGCTATCGCCTCATTCGGGTGGTCATTTTCACCATTATAGCACTGTGGCGTAGTGATAACGTCGCGAGAAAAACCGATAGTAGTGTGTTGTAGGCGTGTCAGCTTGCCAGGAGTAAGCTCATTTTTTCCTCACTTGTGAAATTGATTTTAAAATAAAAAAATCAAATATCGAAATTCTTTCTCGAATAGAAGATACTTTGTTTATATTTAACGTTTTCATGACAATTCTACACATATATGAATTAGTACATTTATTTAAATGATTTTTTTTTTATTTGTACTTTTATTGACATTATGTAGCTTTTAAAAAGCGTGACGATTCATACGTGTTTTAAATTATCTTATTTTAATCATCGAAAAAAAAAATTAACATAACCTAAATCGTCCATTGGGAACTCGTAGTTGGATCCGTTGTAGGAGTTCCGAGCAATCTGCGCTGGATCTATGAAGAATTATTTTTATATAGGTTGATTTATTCTTATCTATTCATATATTTAAAAAAAATGTGTTTCTAAGAAACTAGATGAATAGATAAATTATTTTATTATTTAATCAACATGTTGATTTTTTCCATTTTAAAATTATTTTTTTTTAATGAACTCGAGGGGTTAAAAGAGAAATGTAGTATTGTAATTCGAATTAAAATGTATTCAATAGAAATGAAAAAAAAAAGTTATAAGATCGCATACAGCCCAATGAATTTGATTACTTGTTCAAGAAAGAATTTCAACATTTGGAGAAGATTAATCAATATTTTGGGCACACGAACACGCCCAAAGCACACTTCTACTTTATTATATCTTCACTGGATATTTTATAATATACACGTACGTAATATATTTTTTTTATTTCGGGACCCTCTTTTTGTGGAACTCGGTTCAGTTGCATCATTTGCAGTTTTGTACCATATGGCCTATCCGGCAATGGAAATTTTATGTGAAGCCACCCTTCCCTTGATGTCTTAAGCACGTGCTTATGTTTCTTAATGGTTAATCCACCCTTGCACATCATCATCATTATCATACCCCTTTTCCGACGGGTTGCTTCGATAAGGGGTCTCCAGGTGACTTTATCTTGCGCTACTCAGGGGTCTCGTTCATCGTAGCCCAGGTCTCTCCTTGCATAGCCTCTGCTCGTGTCTCTTACAGGTTTTCTGGGGTGAACAACTAGATTACGTCTGAATTCTGCTATTAGTGGTGGAAATATGTTGATTTGTTGCTTTGATAGCATAGTCACCCTCCAATGAGAATATCTCTGCCTTTCAAAACCATGGGCAATCGAATATTGCTGACGTGGTTGGTTCGCCTCTTGTGGATCGTTTATATAGAGGTTGCGATAAGTAGGCTTTTAACTAATCCAATTTTGACACAGTATTAATAAAACAACAACATGAATTAAAAAAAAAAAACAGAAAAGATTAAAGTTTGGCCAGGGATTGAACTCGAGATCTCTCGTTGTGCGGACGGACGTGTTTACCGAGTATACCAAATTAGTACCTACCTAAAGTAATTTACAGAAAAAACATAACTTTTCATAGTCTGCGACATTTCAAATAACTATATATGGTTGTATATGTAAATAAATACCATCGAAAAAAATTGTTCAATTAAACCTCGAGTAGATTTTTTTTTGTTTTATCCAGTCATTTTAAAAATCTGATATCCAGTACTAAATTCGAAAAAAAAATTTACAACTATGTATGTAAAAACGAGTATTTGTCTCTCTGTCTGTCCTCGATTTTCTCGAAAATTACTTGACCCGTTTCGCTGAAAATAGCACAGTTCGTTCTTATTAGTACTGGCAAGGTTTAGAGAGTAGTTTGAATGAAATTCAATACGTAAAACTGTTGCTATAACGTTTTAAAATTAGTATGAAAAACATTGAGCTCGCCATGTTGTATTGAGGATAGCCTATAGATATACCATTCTGATTAGCCACAGATTAAATATTCAAAATAAAAAAGGTATGTTTGGCAGAATGTTTTCAAAATGGAAAACACAAGAAGGTACCTACTTGGAGATTTTTTTGTAATTAGATACACTTTGAAAAATAAATGTGTGGAATGAAATAAAATTTTCAAATTGTTTCTTTGTTTTGAGATAGTAATAGTCGTCACAAGGGATTATTTTTGCTATCAAATCAATTATGGCACACCCATTGGACAAGCAAGTACACTTCATGACTTTATTCTAAAAAGAAAAATAATACGAGTAAGGCCGGGTACATCAGGTAGTTTTAAATAAATGCTAACTCTTCTTTTGCCACTAACCTTCTAATAAATATAATATCAATAACAAATAATATTCAAACAGTTCAATATCATCCAATGTGCAGTGTTTTTGTTTTGTTTTTTTTTTGTGTTTAAAATCATATCTTCCAAAGCTAAAACTTTAAAAAATAAGGTTGTAATGTGGAGTAACCTGCCAGGTAAGTATATGTCTGTATCTGTTTGTATATAAGAAAGATAAACCGTAGCGAGTAATATTTGTACAGCGCTCTTAAGATGATTTTTCACACAACCGGCCTATACAAATCATCCAATTATTATTATTATTTATTTATTTATCGAACATGTAAGATCTTAAAATTATTTTTTTTTCGAATTTGCTAATCATATTATTTCAAACAATCATAGTTTTGATAAACGTACGGGGATCAATATTCTTCACATTAATAGTAAAGGTAAACGCTAAGATAATTTAAAAGCCTTGGAAATTAAGAAATCACCTAGTAATAATGAGTCAATTATTAACATTAAAAAAACCTATTCTACTGCCCCATTTTAAATATGTTTCCTTTCACCTCTCCCTCAATCCATACCCTTCCCCCACTATTTACTAATCTCTTAATCCCTAGTCACGCCCCTACCCCCACTGTGACGCCTAATATGTATGTTCTGCCATAATTTTGTAATGTTGTTTAGTATATATTTTGCCCTGATGATTGAACGGTTGTTCCGAAACCGGTCGGCGTTAAAAATAAAATTAGTTTGATTGTTTCAATTAATTATGTTATTTTTCTTTCATAATTTTTACACGCAATTATTATATTTCAGGAAATTGATTTCAATTTATTCGAGACCTTTAATATTGTTATTCTTTATCGTTCACACCCACCCACTTCATTAAACGGTGTTCAACATCTCCGATTACTCTGCAGGCAGCACACAGTAGAGAATTCTGTAATGGAATGTCTGGATCTCAATCTGAGAATGATTTTCATTTCCGACCTCTTCATACTTGTTTCAAAGAACCTGGCGGTCTTAAACGGTTCTTATTGTAGTCTTTTGTATTTTCAGCATTGGAACTGATGTGTGTATTAAGAATCTTTTCAAATCCAGACAATCCAAATATATTAATATTTAATGATGAAAATTTTGTTCTATATGTGAAATGTGATATATTTTTGATCCGTAGAAACAAAAATTGTCGGTTTTCGTTGATTGGCAAGTCAAGTTACACCCGGTAAATTTTCACTGGTAATCACTAGTTAATATGATACTGGCTAAGTACCTGGCGTTGCCCGGGGTTATGAATGGTTTGGAGTAAAGTTTTGAGGTTCTGGTGTGTTACTCTTACCCCTAACCATGCCCCTATTTCCTAACCCTACCCTTACTCAGACCCGCATCCCTGACCATATCCCTACTCCCTATCTTTATCCACATCCCACCCCCACCCCTTTCACTACCCCTACCCCTACCCCTACCCCTACCCCTACCCCTACCCCTACCCCTACCCCTACCCCTACCCCTACCCCTATCCCTACCCCTACCCTACACCTCTACCCCTACCCCTACCCTTACACCTACCCCTAACCCTACCCCTACCCCCACCCCTACCCCTACCCCTACCCCCCTACCCCTACCCCTACCCCCACCCCTACCCTACCTCTACCCCTACCCATACCCTACACCTCTACCCCTACCCCTACCCCTACCCTTACACCTACCCCTACACCTACCCCTACCCCCACTGCTACCCCTAATAAAAATATCTTCTATTTTATCAGATTATTATTATTATTATTATTGCCAAACTAATTATTAGATAATTGCCAAACTTTTAAAACCACGAAAAATCCGCAGTTTTGTGGCTTATTATTTTGTAATTTCCCCAACATTTTAGAAATATACAATAATAATACCCTTTGATTAAAAAACATTCTGTTATGTTATTTTAGCCATAAACCAAGAACAAAATTTTGTATGAAAAAAGCACCGCGTGCGCATATAATTTTGGTTGTTATTCACCGACATTAAATATTAAACCGAAATTTTAAAGAATATGAAAATTTTATTACGCGCCAGAAAAAACCAATAAATACTGTTGATTTTTATCGTTTGTAAAATAACAATTCAAATAAAAATATCGTTATGAAATTTGTTAAATTTTTATGAAACGGAAACCTTTAAATTGCATCAAACGTAAATCTTAACTAAAAAGCGCTAAATTATCTCCAGTGTGTTAAGTTATCTCATTATGCACGTTCCAGAGTGGAAGATACTCTCAGTATCGCCCTGGTGAAAGACCACCATTCAGAATTGAAACATTGCTTGAAATGACTTTTAGCCGTGTTTGGTGACCAGAGCTGTATAGCCAGATATTTACCCACTTTCCTCTTCCCCTTCTCCTTCCCCTCCCCAATACCTTCAGCATCACAACATTCCCCAATTGGGGATGCCATAGTCTCACTGGCTCCCAGACGGTTGGGAGCAGTTGGGTCTCTTGTGCACAAAGCATGACTATCGCTCAAAATTATATAAAACTATCTGAAGTACCTGGCGTTACCCGGGATTATTAATAGTTTAGATTAGAGTTTTATAATCCCTAAACCTACCCCTACTCCTACCCCTACTCATACTCCTACTCCCCATCCCCTTCCCCACCCAGTAATTTGTGTACAAAATTTAATCAAGTTAAATAAAACTGTATATTTGTATACAAAACACACATACGAGTACATCGCCTGCCTGTGACATTCTTTTTTATATAATAGAAAACAGAAGAAAAAAGAAGATAGAAGAAGAAGATGAAAAGAAGAAGATCACTCCCACGTACCCCCACAGCACTTTTAACTCTTGTTCCCCTCATTATTGCTCAAATTGGGAATCGCTGAATTAACGCAAAAAATAAAATTTTACGTTTTGAAAAATGCTTCATAATGATTTCAAACATATAATTTTCAATAATTTCGTTCTTATTGGATACTAAGAAGTCTAATACCACGTATCAATGTGATACACCGTAATACAGTATCGAAGTCTGTCAATATTTACGACACGTAATATCAGGTATCAATATCAGAAGGTACGCATCCCCAAGGTAGACCCATTGATAAACTACCCAGAAACTTCACTATAGTTATTTGAGATGATACAACATCCGAACCTCCATCTGTTGTTTCCATTTCTCCGAAATCTCTCGACCAAATAGATCAAATATATTTCATCATTATAAATATAATGATGAAATATGTGCGCTATATTTGTTTCCAAGGAGGCGAAAGCGAGCGAGGCCAGGCGCACGTGGGAGTCTCTTGTCACGACAACAGTTTTGTCACTGTTTTAAAATCCATTGTAGATATTATGGTAGCACGCGCATTTGGCGACCGACGTGACAATAGGGTTTTTGAAACAGTGACGAAAATGTTAAAGTGATAAAAATCGCGCGCCCTATTTGCTCTCTTTCGTCTCCTTGGAAACGAAATGCTCGATGATACTTGTGATTTACAGTACAGTTACAGTGTACAGTTCATAAAGCCGTACTCACACGGAACGATTTCGTCGCTGCTATAAATATGAATAGCAGCGACGAAATCGCTTCATGTTTAAAGTAACTCAATTATCAGCTTCTAAACAAAGCGGCGATTCGATTAGAACCTGTTTAATTTTGATCGCGATAAACGCGCGATTTTATTTTATTTTTATTTTTATTTCAACGTTCAGAGGGCTTTTACATAAATAGAATATGATAAGTAAAATAACAAAAACAAAAAAAAACAAATTGCGATACATAATACAGATAGTTTTACAGAAAAAAAAACAACAGAATGTTTACCATATGTAGATGGTTGGAATAAATATTTTGGCGTTCAAATGACCAAGTTCTAGCTAATATCGCCTCGTCTGACATCTCAAATCGCTAGTCGCTAGTTGTTGAATGTTTTTGGTTTGTTTCACACATTTCTCGACATGTAAGACATTTCAGTCCTTACTATCTTCAAAGTTTCAGTAGAGCTCCGTGCGTGTGAATGTCTACTACAACGTGGATACAACAATTGGCGATCATTCGCCGCGTCAACGTAGCGGCGACGAAATTGCTCCGTGTGATCGAGGCTTTACAGAGAAAAATACCACTAAACGATTTTAATATATTACCTGGAGAGATAATGTGACAACTTGATCATGAATATATTAATTTATTATTTGCATCGATAGTTGTAATTTGAATAATGGAATTATGTCAAATATAGAGAAAGAGAAGCAGAAACAGAAATAATGATAGATTAGGGAGAGTTAAGATAGAAACCCAAAGATTTACGGCGGAACACATTAAATTTATCTGTTTAATTTTAGTAATGATTCTATCAATATTGCTGAGCGATTAATTCAATTTATTATTTATTCAATGCGCTTAAGCACATAATACACGACAACACCACAAACTACACATATCAAAAATACACTCGACAAAATACGGACTGAAATCATTGAAATACAATACCTACACCATCTATAACAAATTTCCCGAAGAATTAAGACAGAGCAGTACATTCTGATATCTTACTTTTTAAAATTCTATTTGGAAAACAATATATTTCAAATATATGAGCTCTGATAGCCATCTCGCTAATCTATGTAGATTCTGATCTAGGTATACTTTTTCTCTCTTGTAAAGCATTGTTCATATATTTTTTATCGTATCTGTGTATTTCGAGCCCGTACATTTATTTACGACAATTTTCCGTTGTTGACGTTCAAAATTAGAGGAAAATTACTTGGTAGGAATAGGGGTAGGGGTAACAAATCACAACCGCAAAACTTTAGTCCTAACCATTCGTAACTCCGGGCAACGCCAGATTTCTACTATATGTTATAAAGAAAATCACTACTAGGAAGGATGAGAAGAATTATCAGTGTCTCATATCGTAGAATATATAATGATCTGAGGTCAATGCAGAATCATATAAAACTTATGATGCCATCATTGTTCCTGATATTAATTATTGTAGCAATATTCTGTTCTTGGCAAAAGAGGAGTATTTTAGGAGACCGACAGTTTTACAAAACAAAGCGATGAGAATAATTTTAAAACGAAGCAAATAATAAAAATTAAAATATGTGAAGCGATCTAAACGCCTTTTAAAGAAATTATTTACTTAAATGAAATAATTTTTGTTTTTAAAAACGGCCAACCAAGTTCAGAATTTATGCGAAAACTTAATAAACTCTAACGACGATACAAACATAATCACCTCCCTTTTGAAAGAAGTCAAAATAACAGTTATCATTGTGGAGATTTTCCAATAAGAAATGTCTACGTTTAAATTTATGAAGCGACGAAATGTGTGAAACGTGAATTTCAAATTTTTGTTATTTTTAACGTTTGATGATGTAATTTTTAAATGTAGTTCGTAATTTTAATTGCTGATGTTTTTTGTTAAGATAATGTTATATTTCAACATTAGAATATTATGTAACCATTGTACACATTGAGCTATTTTAAGTTAACTAAATAAATATCTTCACTATATCCTTGCTTTTCCCACTTTCTTTAGCTTCACAAAATTCCCCGTGTCAGTATTCCCCACGTTTTCACTGCTGTATCACCTGAAATAAACTATAATATCTTTACAACTCTCATAAGGCCCTGGTTGTTTTTCCAACACAAGGAAAATGACAATAGTAAAATAAAGTAGTGACATGTAGAGCGATTGAATGAAGAAAAGAGTGTCAGGAGAATATGTGACACGCCAATGAATGCAATGAGATGTTTTCTTGAGTTGGATCATGTCAAGGGTGGCTATAATAGAAGAGCGTTTAAGAGACGATGTTAAATATGAATGAAGCAAGAAGCGTGTGCTGATTCAGACTAGTGTGGAGGTCCATCCTCTCTGCATACTCCTTTTTGAAAAATAGTGAGATAGTAATTATATTTCAGTGTTGTTTGTGAATAACCTGATAAGTGCAAAACGGTATGTTAAGATTTTGTGAGATGTTTTGTCGAAACTAACCATTATGATTGTTCACATATCATCACGTTATCGCGGTGTTTAGTGTATTTCAATTTATATCAAAATATTAGAATTTTACCAATCGAAAATAAATGTATCAGTACCCGTATTTTTACAGAAAATGTTCAAAATGCACTTTTCACCACCGATATATTTATGTGTCCTACTACGAGTTCCCGATAGACCAACCAGATTGGACTAAATTCTTAGCCTTCCTCGTTGCAACGCTAATTCTAAGTAAAACTCCTTCATCTATCAGGCGTCACGCATTTCTAACACGCACTACTCACAATTTTACATCTTTAACTCTTCATCACACTCTATAAAGTCACACCGGCGATCAAGCCTTTATAACTTTAGATACCCACTCACCTCATACTACCACCAGTCTATTAACTTTCTTCTTTATACATATATAGACTATTTTTCTTGTTCTTTTATTAATATAAAATCTCACAAACTGTTTCGATAGCTCTGAAAGAATCCCAATTCTGGAACTGGCGGCGAAGTTAGTGAGAAAAAAACGTGAAGGAAGGACTGAAGAGAAACGGGAGGATGCCACGGAAATTGAATAAGCCTACCTTGTTCTTAGATATCTTTAGCAATTATATTCACCTCACTGAAACATCACTAATCTAGAATTGGCCAGTTGCTTTGATGTCGCGGCGGTGAACACCCTTTTCATCCCGCGACGAGCCTTGAGATCGAACTGAAGCTGGCAATATCTCCTTCCAATGACAATGAGAATCGGATATGGTAGGGAGGAGTGGGTAGTCAACTATGCGACAATTATGCATTTAAGATGCCAAAACACACACACGTTTCAACTAGATTGACCCCCTACACCCTTCATTTCCAGACTCCATTACAAATTACACGTAACTTTTAAAATTATATTTGTTCTTTATTTTGTATAATTATCCTTTTAATTTTATTTTGAGTTTTTCGAAAATCACTAGATCCACTCATATATAATATCCTCGTGGAAACCTATTATTCGTTACACTTCATTTTTTATGTAAACTGTTGGTTTCCGAAATAAACAAAAATAAAATAAAATAATTCTTGCAATATATCTGACTGGAACACAACAATACAAAAAACCACCAAAATAATTAAAACGATGGTTGTATTCAGTGGCGGATCGTGGCCTATCTCAGTGGGAGTTCAATCGGATATTTAAAAAAAATAACGGTTTGATACAAAATCTCTCCAGGATGTATTTTTTTCAGACTCAAAATTACACTATGTTTGTCTTTGTCCAAATGAATTTTATAACATCAGTGTGCTAGCAATTAGCGTCCTACCAACGAGAGACAATTTGTAGATTCATTACAATGTTGAAAATAATGTTATAAGTTAGAAAATAATTTATATATATATATGTACATCTTTTTTTATATGAATAGCGCACAAGAGTTCCAACTGCTCCCAACCATATGGAGCCAGTGGGACTATGATATCCCCAATTGGGGAATGTTGTGAGGCTGAAGATATTGGGGAGGGAAAGGAGAAGGGGAATAGGAAGGTGGGAAATACCTAGCTATTCAAATCTGGTCACCAAACACGGCTAAGCAACGTTTCAATTCTGAATGGTGGTCTTTCACCAGGGCGATACTGAGAGTACCTTCCACTCTATATAACAAATTATCTATATAAGATATAACAAATTTGCGATTTTTGATCTAGAATGTCAGTGCTAGCAAATTCTGGAAATGTTTAAAAAAAGGAACACCTACAGTTATCAGTTTATTGCAATAATAACTTAAAATACAACCATCACTAACAAAAATCTGTTCAAAATATGTCATCAAAGTCTCGTAATCGCTGCGCACCAGAGCAGCTAGTAGATTCCCAAGGTTTGCATGTCTGCCACCCTAGGGCCACTAGCATGTTTTGTACGAATAATTTCTTAGGACAGAAAGTCCCATACGCACTGAATTAATGAACGCACATATGGTACTGCTAATACTGCTAATCCTATACAAATATCAAGTACGTCCAACAGTTGAATTTAGAAGTCACCTCTGGGCTGGAGCTCCCAAATACTTGGTAAACCTGCTTGATTCTGTGCAAAGGAGGGCGGTTCGTACGATTGATAATCCGTTATTAGCAGAATGAATGCCATCTCTAATGCACAGACGCAATGTAGGTACGCTGAGTCTGTTCTACAGATATTTCAATGGAGCCTGCTCGAATGAGCTAGCAGCGTTGATCCCCTCCACGCAGGTGCACGTGCGTGAAACTCGACTGACACGAGCGGAATATACGTTCATAGTTGATGTCGGCTTCACGAGAACGGGTCGTTTCGCCGACTCGTTTTTGTATAAATCGGTTTGTATATGAAACGAGCTACCTGTATGTGTTCTGCACATACAGGGGCGCTCTTTGGAGGTGTCACATAAAAAAATGGGAATAATTTATTCGAACGGGTGAATTTTTCACCACGAAATTTGAATAGCGCGCTGTTTAAAGTGTTGATAAATTATATTTCAAGTTTGTCTACTGATTTTTTTATGGGAGGTTACTGCGTAAACGCTCTTCAGAGAAAACCACCATTGGTTGAATCTATGTACGTGTACTAAAAGCAATCATTATCTTAAGCTACTGTAATCAAACGATCCTACGGAACCTACAGAAATTGTTCGTAATAATAATGATATTTCCCGATACCCCAAGAGCTAGAACAAAGTAAAGTTGGAACAGTTCGACACCTCCTTGATGGTCGAAAGTATTAATCAAAGCGTGGAGGAGAGTTTGGTCCTCCACGCGGTCCAGGCCGGGGCCAAACTGCCCCCAAGTTCACCAGCCCTAAGATCGTCTGTCATTCGAGAGCTTTAATTAAAACATCGGTAATATCGGGCATAATCTATACCGGGAGAATAATCCAGGTGTGCTCAACGGATTTTATAAAATACTAATAGATAATTGAAATAATAATATCGGAGGAGGTAAAACCTTCAAGCAAAAATTTTTGGAACTGTTAATTTAAAGTGGTGTCAGATTATCAACGTAGTAAAATAATTTTAGTTGAAAAGAGTTATTTTTATACTAAAAACAATATTATAGAAAATCTTCTGTTGTTTTGAAAAAAAAAAAAAAAAACTCTCCCAGAAACGAGTGAAACCACACATCTCTTGTCATCCTTCGGAAAAAATATTACCAAATGGCTTATTGACTTGGGAAGAACGGAGTCCGAGAACCCGTTAAAAAATATTACTTAACTTTTATATATTTTTTTAATAGTATATAAGTTTCGTTTGTTTTTTTTTTCTTCTTTTTTCTGTATCTTCATTTTCTTTTCATTCATTTCTAGTACAATTTCGGAACCCAACGAAAAGAGCTTCAACAATTAATTGAAAATAATAAAACATCTTCCAACTCGATATTTTGATACCCACCACATATTTAATTCCTTAGAACAGGCAATATGTCTAGCCAGGAATTAATATCTACCAGTCAAACATAATGGAACTTCGGCTTACATGTACCTCAATTGATGATGAATTATTATGTTTTGCAAATACAAATGTTAACAATGTAAATGTCAACGTAAATAAATAAAATAAATAAATAAATCTCATATTCTATTTTATAAAGAAGAATTTTAAAGTGGTGTTTGTTCCGCATACAAATCTACAGTTTTATTCTGAGCTTGATGAAATTTTGCACACTTGACTTTCAAAACTAGAGGAAGGTCTCTGTCTACATTAGATTTCGAAAAACCATCCCTTCCCCTCGATGAAATTTCGCACACTTGACGTTCAAAATAAGAAGAAAATTACTGGGTAGGGGTAAGGGTACCACATTACAACTTCAAAACTTTACTTAAAACCACTCATAACCACGGGCAACGCTGGGTACTTCATCTAGTAATGTTATAAATAGAAATTCAATATTTTGCATCACTTCAGGGAAAAAACATTACTTTCATATTAAAATCGACGTATAAAATTAGTTAAACGAATAGCAAAATATTTGTCTATTTCGTTTCCCGTAAAGTTTTCTTTTTGTTGTCTAAAGGATTTTGCCCATTTACGGTCGATATAATTTTTGTTTTACATATTTAAGGTTTCATTGGAGATTAGAGTAGAGAGTGAGTTTTGAAGCGACCCTTATTATAGGAGGGAGGAAACACAAAAGCCGGCAAGTGGAGCCGAGCTGCAGTACAATAACGAGTTTTAAAAACTACGCACACTCACGTGGGAAGTGTCAACGTGAATTTTATTAAGGCCACCAGCACTCAAAAAATATCCCTAAATATCGCTTTGCAGGTTGGTAACTCAAGAAACACCACAAATGATTTATCTGTAAATTATATACGGGTAGTTAGGAAAAAGTATAAGGTTTCAAAATACCAAAATCCTCAAACTGTAATCTTCATATTCTATGAAATAACTCAAAATACCTGAAAAAATAGGTGCAGTTTGAAAACCAATGAAAGCAATTTTGAAAGTTTTACCTAAAATTCCATTACGTACGAGTATTTCATAAAGATTACAGTTTGAGGATTATTGTCTTTTGAAACCTTATACATTTTTCTAATTACCCGTATAGAATTAACAGAACAAATCATTCGTAGTATTTTTTGAGTTAGCAACCTGCAAAGTGTGTATTTTTGGGTGCTGACCGTTAAATGTGAATACCGTGCAAAAGTCCCAACTGCCCGAAATCACTTTTTGTTTGGAATCCCCAATGATGTTGTCTCCTAATTTTTAAAATTTTTGTTAATGAATATGTATTTAAAGAGTTAAGTTAATAACGATAATAATATTAGTTTGTCAGTACAATTCACAATTCGAATGGCAGTAACAGATACTGCCGCGCCTATGATTTCTATGGCCGCGCCAGTGACTTTATGAACGGCGAGTTTATCAACATTTTGACTGTTTATATCATTTGATTCGAAGAGTTCTGTTCTCATCATACTCTAATTAATATGATTAATTTATAAAAAATTAAAAAACTTGATCTTCTAATGACTTAACTAAGAATCTTTTGACTGCCCGTTTTCCATTAGCGTTTATCTCACCTTTCTCCGAAAATTCCGAGAGTCAAGCGATCACTATTGCCGAACCAATAGTTCCTGAATCAGTTATAACCCCTCTTCCAACTTCGATGATGTTGGGGTGGGGGTACCTCGCGTAGGACCTCCACCCCACCCCGATAGAAGTAAAACAATATCGATGGGAGATGATTATAAATAGGTACTTGTTGGATATACACTTAAATGTTCCGTATACATATATATACATGTATACATATTTGAAATAATCCTTGTAAAAATTTAAATAGTTTTAGGATGGATATTTACAGCTGAGTTTGCAAAGCGTCGCGATATTGTTATAAAATAAAATAATCTTATCTTTTACACGTGAGTTAGCGGCTAAAATCGTTGTTATCAGCTTAAAGAGGCTATTTTATTTAATTATTTATTCAATATTTTATACGCCCATGGGGCTTTTAGATAAAGTGGTTACATTTACATAAAGAAACTGATTGCAAACAAATATTTATTTATTTACACACGTGTTAAAATAATGGTTCCGTACGATAATAATTAGTTGGAGTGGATTACAAGTTTTAACAGAAAAACATGTCTAAAGTTAACCAGAAACAATATTTTAAAATGAAAAAAATCGTTAAAGTGAATTTTAATCGTTGAATTTGTCATGTTAAAAATGTCGATATCAATTGTAAGCTTCGTTTCCGAAACATGTTGATATTTATATACTAAACAGTGGTTTACACAAAATATTTATTAAGAACTAGCTGAAGTACCCGGCGTTTTCCGGGGTTATGAATAGTTTGGACTAAAGTTTTGTGATAGTGATGTTTTACCCCTACCCCTTCTGTTACCCCTACCCCTGCTGCTACCCCTACCGAGTAGTTTTCATCTTATTTTGTACGTCAAGTGTTAAAAATTTCAACAATAAGTACCAAATATCTGCATTTGACGGCCTCCATGGTCGAGGGGTAAGGGGGGACTACGAATCCGAAGGTCGCGGGTTCAAATCCCGGCGTGCGCAAGTAATTTTTATTTGATTAATTTTTGTTGTTTCACAATTAATTCATTTAAAAATAATATATGGTATATTTGCGCACGTTCCAGAGTAGAAGATACATTCAGTATCGCCCTGGTGAAAGACCACCATTCAGAATTGAAACGTTGCTTGAAATGGCTTTTAGCCGAGTTTGGTGACCAGATCTGAATAGCCAGGTATTTACCCTTTTCCCCACCTTTCTCTCCCCCTTCTCCTTCCCTCCCCAATACCTTCAGCCTCACAACATTCCCCAATTGGGAATGCCATAGTCTCACTGGCTCCAGACGGTTGGTAGCAGTTTGGGACTCTTGTGCGGTATTTATATAAAAAAAAAAAATTAAGGGGTGGGAAAGGGGTAAGGGGGTGGTTTTTAGAAATTGCATGTAAACAGTTACCTTCCTCTTGTTTCGAAAGTCAAGTGTGCAAAATTTCATCAAGTTCGTAATAAAACCGTACATTTGTATAGAAAATAGACTCACGCCCGCCTGGGACATTCTTCTTTATATAATAGAAGATAGAAGAGGATAGAAGACGAAGAAGAAGAAGATAGAGAAGATGGAAGAAGAAAGATGAAAGTAGAAGAATATAGAAGAATATAGAGGAAGATAGAAGAAGATAGAGGAAGATAGATGAAGATAGAATAAGATAGAAGAAGATAGAAGAATATAGAAGAAGATAGAAGAAGATAGAAGAAGACAGAAGAAGATAGAAGAAGATAGAAGAAGACAGAAGAAGATGACACCACAAAGTAATTTTACATTTATTAAAGAACCTTGTGTATTCGTTTGCTAAACAACGCAGGCGAGGAATTGACCAGTTACTACATTATAGACCATTCGTTCTAAGTAACACTGTCTCGACTAAATATTAAATAACTCGATCTTGTAAGAGAATCGTATCCCTGGTGAGGTGGCGGTTTTCTCCAAGCAGAAATTTCCAGAATCTATTTATTTTTATTCTTTATTATTTACTAAGTTAAAAGAAATACAATGTTATTTCACTTTCTTAACTTAACTACATACCTATTATATTAATTAACTACATACATATTATTCTTAACCTATCTTAATATTTTTTATTTTATTTTTTTTATTGTATAATATTAATTATATACAGTGGGAACTTATACCCGCTAAGCCACTGCAAGTAGCTTGTCAGCAGGAGTTTATTTCAACAATATAATATAATACAACAATAAATTACAATCATCATACAAATGTAGGGCAAAAATTATTATATTTAGGCGCATGCATCTTGTCCTGTACATAAGTTGAGAAAAAAAAAAATTAAAGAGAAAAAATAATGGTAAAAGCATTACAGATTTGTTATTGAGATACTAGAGTCCAATCTTATAACACCGATTTAAATAATATTATAAAAATGTCAATATCATAAAAATATCAAAATTATAAAAGTACCAATATTATAAAAGTATCAATATTATAAAAATATCAATATTATAAAAACATCAATACTTTTAAAAATATCAACATTATAAAAACATTCATATTACAAAAATATAACTATTACGTAAATATCAGAAATATCAAAGCATCTGTAAGTATTAAATAGATTAAGAAATAAAAATTTTAAAGATATATACATAAAACAGCAGTACAGGTTGGTTACAATGAGGATAGACTTAAATATAATAGTAACACCGTAACAGTAAGTACACCAGATATCTAGGAGCTATACAACCATGGAGACCGTCATATTTGTTACCATCAATACACAAGGTTACTTACCAAAAGCCAACACTTTAACATCAGTGAGAATTTCATCATAGGACAATTGTTTTTAAATTCGTACGGCAATTTGTTAAATATAAATGGTACAATGCATTCAAGGGTTCGTTGACCATATTTATTTTGAAATATTGGCACTATCATTCCTATATTTTGTGTGAAACGTGTATTGTGTACATGATCCACCACTGCCTTATACGGACTTTCAGATATATGTTGCAGTAGAATTTTATGCCACAAAAGACCACGAACAGGTAATACATTAATTGATTTGTACATGATATCAATGTCTCGCCTTTGGTTAAAAACTGTTTTACTTACTAACAATTTTACCATGGCGTTTTGAATCAGCTGTAAATGTTTTATGTTGGTCTTACAGGAGTGTCCCAAGAAGTTATACCATACCTTATAGTCGATTCTGCTAGAGACAAATAAATTAGTTTCATAGTTTTTATGGCACGTATAATTTTATCTTGTGGAGTCTTCCTACAATGGCTCGAAAGTCGCTTACAGAGGTTGGAAATTTGTACGTCCCATTTCATATTACAATCCACCGTAACACCTAGATACACGTACTGGTTGACTAATTCGATACTTGTACACGCGCAGGGCTGTTTGGTATTATTGTGAATGCAATTAAATGAATGGGATATGATTACAGGTGCCTCTCTGTACCTTGCATGCGGGGATCTTATATGCATCAATTTCGTTTTTTTAGCATTGATTATTAGACCAGAGTCATGTGACCATTTTAATAAAGAAATAAAGTCTACCTGTAACAATTTTATTGCAGTATCCAAATTTTCATGGGATATTATAAGTGCTGTATCATCAGCATATACATAATGTGTAACAAACGAGAATATTTTGTTCATAAGTGATACAAAGATAATATAGAGCGTTGGACCTAAAATTGACCCTTGTGGAACTCCTGTTTTGACATTTCTTCTTTTACTAAATTTGTCTGATATTTTTACCTGGATTTGGCGGTTGGTTAGGAAGTTTTTGAATAGTTTGAGAAAGTTTCCTCTTACCCCTATTGCCTCAAAATATTTAACAATTTCATCGGGTCTATAGTATCAAATGCCTTTGAATTGTCTATAAACAGTACCAAAACATGTCTTTTATTATTCAGTTCATTATTTATATAGTTAGAAAAATCCTGAAGTAACATTTCAGTACTTTTTTTTTTTTGAAAACCAAATTGATTAGGATCTTTTAAAGAAAAGCACTCCAAGTATTTGCTTAGTTTTAAAGATATGTATTTGTCAAGAATCTTTTCTAGAGCGGGTAATATACTAATCGGTCTATAGTTTTCTATATCAGTATGTTTCCCATTTTTGTAAATAGGTCTGATAATACTACATTTGAGTTCATCTGGCATCACAGCTTGTGTTAAAATTGTGTTGATCAGATGGGTTAATATAGGACCCAAAATATCTATGTGTCTTTTTATGTCAAACATTCGGATATTATCTATGCCAGGGGACTTTGAATTTTTGAGAAGTTTGACTATACTCAGTATATCTGCGAGTGATGCTCGTGGTATATACAAACTTTGCAGTGACTCTATCGGGACAATATTTGACGCCTTAAAATCACATTTATGAACCATTGAGGCTATGTTATCTGAACTTTATTTTATATTATATTACTTAATATTACATTATGTTTTTATGTACCTTTCATATTATTCCCATCTTACATATAATAGCTATCTGGAAATTGACCTTCTTTCAAGCTCAGGTTGATCAGTTTAGTTAGTATAGGTAATAATACTAATAATAATATTTCAGTTAACATCGAGTAGGTAACAAGCGTTGTTAATTTTTGTACTATTGTGCATTTTAATTTATCATGTCCAGCACTCGTGTTTGATTTTAGGGATTTTATTATAACAAATTATTATAAGCAATAATTATTACCTGAAAAATCATACAAATTGAATAACCCTCCGAGAAAAAAATACATTCATGGTGAGGGTCCGTGTTAACTCTATGAAGATTACTGACCATTTAAGGCAAACTCTGTATAGATTTAGTAAGTACCTTTACTGCAACTTCTAAACAATGTCCTCTCAGCGAGGTTAAGAAATAAATGATCTTATCTATTCCCATCATCTCTACAGTGACCTTGTTACATAATATGCACAAAGCTTAATACTTGATCATGTTCGGATGACAGAGGTTCATTCCGAACACAGGCAAACCGTCGCGTCGGCAATATTCATTGCGCGTGTTGAACGGCAATCTTGGCTCTTTCTAAGCCATTTTTGACGCGAACTTCTTGGTGAGGGTCCGTGTTAATGCTTTGAACAAGATTACTGTTATTATTATCATTTAAGCCACATATATGTATTTCCACCCACATTCCACATAGGGTGGAAATCGGTCCCCGTCCCTGCAATCTTCAACAGACTACCTCTAGCGGACACTAGCTGGACCCCTTGTGCACTTCCTGGGGAGGCGTGTAGTGTTGGCATCTGTCTTATCCGTCTTCTCAACCTGGCAGCACGCCCCCGGCTACCCAGAACCCCTCTATATTCCTAGGGTCTTCGCGTGATTCTTTCACCCCTCTTCTCAGTCGTGGGGATGATCCGGGTCGCTGGTGCAATGCTGCTTTAGGAAGGGTAACGGAAACCAGGAGATGCTCTGCGCTGCTCTGAAGGGACTGCCCTGGGGTTGTGGCGATATTCCACATTGAAATTTTAATTTGTCTTGTTCTTTTAGGCTTGATTAGTGCATATTCCATTTTTGAATTACCATGGAAAATAACAAGCGAAACTATTAAGAGTTATGTCGAGTACGTATCTTTTTTTATTTAAAAAATAAATAAATTAAAACCTCCCTAATTGAGAAATTCCCGTATTTAGAGAGGGAATACTATTATATACATTTAATTAATTTCAAGTGTACTACCATGAACATAATATTCTGGTGTCTATACACTAAATTCAAAAAATATACTTAAAAGGAACTTTTTAGAAATAAAATATATCCATATAATGCATGTATATAAACGTATATACATTTTTTCCAAGTAATCTTATAACATGAACCTAAAATAAGTTTCTTGTAAAACGTATTTTAAGTTTTTTATTAATAATTTCATAATTTTTTTCAGTTTGTATATCTTTAGGAAGTTCGTTAAAACATTTTATGGTTGAATATGTGTAATGGTGTAGAGCTGTTGTATTAAGTTCAGGGATTATTATTTGTCCTGTGGTTCTCGGCCTGGCGCTCAATTACTCTAATTTTAGGTTTTTTTTTTATGGATTTGAAGTAACGATTTTTTTTGTGTATTATATAAATCCATAACTTCAAATTCGTTGAATAACTCACATGTTGAAAAATTAGGTGTTTTCTTAAGAATTATTTTAATGAGTCTTCTTTAGACTATTTCCAATGGGGCCAAGTTTGTTTTTTACGCACCTCCCCAGCCTATTATTCCATATTGTAGAATTGATTGCTAAAGCATAGTAAACCTTCAGTAGCATAGATTTTTGTAAAATATTTCTTAGTTTGAGGAAAATATATAGTATAGTTTTCGTATTACGTATTTGTACTAATCAAATTGAAACGTTATTGGTACTAACTTCCTTCTATGCAAAAGCTGTGCAGGGTCACTTGAGAATTAAAAAAAATTAGAGTCCTTGCCGTGCACCCTAAAGGAGTAACCATAAGTTACTTACGTATACCGAGGTGGGAAAGTGGCGGGTATCCTAAACTGACCATTAAATTCTACAGAGGTTAAGCAAGTTCATTATTTACTGTAACTTCCAAACAACGTCTTCTCAGGTCGGTTATGATATGAAGGATTTAATATATTCCCATCATCCCCACAGTGGCCTTGTTGCATTATACGGGGCTGGCTGCTCGATCATGTTCGGATGTCGGGGGTTCGTTCCCCGGGGAACCAAAACTGTACTTTCGGAAATGAAACTTGGCCGAAGTGCAAATTCGATCCCCGGCGTTGCGCGGCTCGGAAGGGGTAGCGGACTTATTTGTCTATTAGGTTTGAGTTTAACGAGCGAAAGTGTCTAGTTAAATGATTTATTTTAAATGGTTTAGAGGTTAGTTCTGGTGAAAATGCAGTTAAATGCGGCTTAAAGCAAAATTTATGTTGGTTAAGCTTTTCACAGCGTAACTATATTCAACTGAGGATAATAATAATAATAAAAATAATTGGATGATTTGTATAGCGCCGTTTTTATGAAAAATCACCTCAACGGCGCTGTATAAATATTACTACCTATTCTTTATTTTATTATGTACAAATAGATACAGAAAAACATACTTACCTGCAGCTGGCAAGTCGCTTCAGATGAACACATTTTCATTAAAAATTTTGAAAATTTAAGCTTAGAGATTTTTTCAGTTGCTATTTTATCCCCCTTTTCTACTGATATTACATTTATTAGAAGATTGGTGACACAAAAAGAGTTTGTATCTATTTGAAATATTCATCATTTTTAGGACTGGAGAATATTTATAAAATGACCTTAACAAGCGTATTCAGTTATTTACAGTGTTGCCGGCTGTGGACGCATTTGTGCAGTGATGCGTGATTTTTTTAAACTTATTCTATAAGTGACTTTAGGTAAGCACTAAACGGCTAGCCTAGCTATGCAATTAACGTATAGATTTCATCAATTTATGAATATGATTGTCAGAAAAGATTAGTTATAAGTTTAGTTATGAATTCTGTAGTGTTTGATCGTAATGGTACTTGGGAAAAGTCCATTCAGAGGAACGGCTGCGCCTGTTTGATACATAACTTAATTTTGAATTTGAGGCCAAAATACACATTCAAACTGAATGATATATATATATACATAAAAATATTATATAATATTTTTAATTAAAGGTTTAGTAAATATCTAGTACGGATGAGAAGTATTTTATTTATATTTGCTTTAAATTAAGAAGTATGTGCCTTGAAATTTTTTTTTCATAATTTTAGAGGCAACTTAGAAAATTATTTGCGGGTTTATTGTATTTAAAAAAAAATCATATATATGCTAACTAAATATGATTACGTAAATAAAAATCTAAAAACGAAACATTAAAAAAAAAACGTTTTTTTCGGGTCGATATTTTAAATTATGTACCGCAAATTTGTGTTCCAACATAAATTGTTCGTTTTTAATTTAATTAAAAGTTCACCATAATGCTTATTTTAATATTTAAATAATAATAATGTCATTATATTTTCAAAGGAGACGGTGTGAAACTTTTTTTTAAATCACCGTTAGCCCCTACATAATTGTTAAAGCTGCCACTAAAATCGCAAAAATCAATTCCTTTAATCGATTATATTTCATAATGTAAAATAAAAATAAATAAATTAACTCTAATCCGTAATAGATATTTACTATACTTTTGATTAAAAAAAGATCACGAGGTTTAAGTGAGTATTTTGGCGTCAAATCAAAAATTAAGTTTTATAATTCGGCCGGTTGTAAGAATTATACGTTAGAATTCCCCGATTGTAACTGGGCCTGGGATCCCATATTTTTTCTGGTATGGACACTAGCAAAATAAATAAAGATGCTGGAGGGAGGCAGTTTTTGTAGAGAGGAAGAACATGAGACGGCCAAAATCATTTAAAGTATAAAGATTTGCTGATAATTACACAGCGCAGGCCACGGGCTCACAAAACCCTCACCCCAGGCGAGTTAGAGGCGCCCTGCAAACTAAAGCAACGTCTCTCCTGACTCAGCGCCCGGGAGTATAAACACGAGGGCACCGTCTGTACCAAGGTACTCTCATTTCTTCACTCGACCCAACGCTACCTCTTCTACTTGGACCTACAACTTTGCTTCCGCTTGGACCTCCTCCTCTTCTCATCCCTGGATACCAGACCACAGCAGTGAGCAAAATTTACAAAAATCGAGACAGTTTCCACATGTAAAGGAACAATATTTGGAGACCCTCAGCGAGCTCGACGCCCTGGACATCACGGCTACTACAACGACTTGATCGGCACCCTATTCTACAGTCTATGTATCGGATCCCGAAGTGTCTGGAACAAAATTAGACACGAAAATCCATCAACTCCTATTTACTTTCAAATTTTCTACCCATATTTCAAATTTTGCTTTTTTGAGACCTTTTCTGAATTTTTTGTCGCATAATTGTATCAAAGCCTCTATTGATATCTTAACAGAACGTTCTACGGCCTGAATCTGACATAGAAGTCTCAAAAAAGACTTTACCCGTGACGTCTCGAAGGACAAGCGACTGAAAATATTCTTGTTGCCAATCTATGAGATCAGTGTAAAAATATTTTTACGGTTTTACAAAACTTGAGGGATGCGCCCAGATTGTATTGTTGGAGTGGCCTTTAATATCCTTCCAACGGAAAATTCACGAATACGTTTTCAACATCTTGCAACATCGACAGAATGATGTTTTATGAATTTAAAAATATAATTTTTTCCCTCAAAAACAGGGTCGATTACTTTTTTTAGTTCGAGTCGGAGGTATGGAGAACTTGAAGCTAATTTCGAAAACTGCCTACTGCCATCTTTACAAGAAGAATGAGTTCTAATTTAGTTCTAACATCGTCAGATAATTAAGATTTTAAAAAGGTTTTGTGGATGATATAGGCGTAATATCCTGTTGGCTTTTATTAACCATCCAGCATGTGACGTCTTTCTTAGGGATCTCGTCGCTAAATCAGAAGAACATTCGCCACTTGTAATAATAGACGTTGTAGTATCATTAGAGATATTGGTTGATCACCGCTTTGGTTTTTAACGTTATGTATTGTTACATAACGCAAATAACCCATAAAAACTAGCCGCTCGTTAGACAACAGCGCCCCTAGCGGCAAAAATCATTTCCCGCTTCCCGGCGCTCGCTCGAACTCGCATTCACCGCGTGGACCTGCCCTTGAAAGCATCATTCACCGTGTGGACCTGGCCTTGGAAGCATTCACCGCGTGGACCTGGCCTTGGAAGCATTCTCCCCGCGGACCTGCCCTTGAAACATGAGACGTCGCCCGGAACCCGCCTAACGTCTGAAGATGGATTCCCTTCCGGCCACGCTACCGGCAATCGCCTTCACCAAACACTCCTCGCCTCTACACAACAAACCGTGAGCTGTCTCTTGCTTTTCCCCTTCCGTTGTGTTGTATTCAATTCAAATCACATTTAACCATGCCCGTTGTAGAGAATTTCCAGAGAGAGAGTCTACCCGTAACATTATTGTGAGATTTAGGTTAGCCTGTTCCCTTTGAGTAAATTTACTATGTCTGTACCTTTCTCTAAGTAAACTACTGAGATTGAAAGCATTTGAGTGTTTCATTTGATAAAGTATTGAGTCTGATTCCCAACTATAAGACCGCCTGTCGGCTCACGATCCTGCAGAAGAGCTCCGAGGCCTGCCGATTCTGAGCTAGTCGAAGGTCCCGAGCCGAGCTCCCTGGAAGAAACCCCTCACCGGGTAAGCCTCCACTCACACTGTCTCCCGTAAATGCACCTACCCAACCTTCCTCCTCTCCTTCTCCCGCATTCCCGCGTTTCCCCGGTCAAATCCTATGTTAACAGTATATCCTGCAAAACATCGTCTATCTTAATATTCTTCACAATGGGATGTTTTTCGCATTCTTCCAGCCGTTTTTCAATGGTGAGTGCGTAGGAAGCTGATCCAGTAGTTGGGCTGACTAAGTATATAAATGACGGCCTCCGTGGTCGAGGGGTAAGGCTCTCGACTACGAATCCGAAGGTCGCGGGTTCAAATCCCGGCGTGCGCAAGTAATTTTTATTTAATTAATTTGTGTTGTTTCACAATTATTTCATTTAAAAATGATACGTTGTATATTTGCGCACGTTCCAGAGTGGAAGATACTCTAAGTATCGCCCTGGTGAAAGACCACCATTCAGAATTGAAACGTAGCTTGAAATGGCTTTTAGCCGTGTTTAGTGACCAGATCTGAATAGCCAGGTATTTTTTATTTTCCCCACCTTCCTCTTCCCCCTCTCCTTCCCCTCCCCAATACCTTCAGCCTCACAACATTCCCCAATTGGGAATGCCATAGTCTTACTGGCTCCAGACGGTTGGGAGCAGTTTGGGACTCTTGTGCGGTATTCATATATAAAAAAAAGATGCTTTATGGGCAATTCATTCATACATAAGATATCGTTGACATTTTTCTAACAGTCTCGTAACACCGCCGCATCTTCCGGTATTTGTCACTGTACCATCGCAGCCAACTGTTACCGAAAATTTTCTGAGAAGTCATCAACTTATATATGGAAAGTTCTATGGCCTTAGCCTTCACTTGAATTGGGACAGCATGGTCAACATACATGGAGTCCAGTTCTCTTATTAAATATATGTGTTTTACAAATTTCTGTCGGTACTGTTCAGCACCTTTGTTGAGGTTTTATCCTTTCTGTCCTCAAAGTATAAAACCGAAACATAAAATATTTTAGCTAATATTTTACCTGGTGTATTTTTGTTCTTTCACGAAGCATTTTATTTCTTTATTACTTAAAAAAACACCAGACGCAATCGCTGCAGCAGCTCTGTTCGATGAACCAAAACGGTTATATGTTTTTGTCAGAGTTGGAGAACTACAGTTTGTTTTTTTTTCTTAGGAACTTGAGATATTGAAGACGAACGTAATTGGAAAATGTCACAAGTTTCATTATATCTAGAATAGGCGGATGCAATGGGGGGTTTCTGGAGTAAGTTCAGGAATATTTTTCTGACTTTCTCTGTTTGTGATCGAACTATAAATACGGGCTAAGCGTTTGGATTCCAGCAAAAAAATCTGGCTGATAAATTATCTACAGCACAAATGAACATTTAGCTGTCCATTTGTCTGTTGTAAGTGCAGTTGAAATGAAAGCAAAGCACCTGACCTCTCGCTCTCACGAGAATCGCAACGGGTGTACATAAACAGACCCCAAACACCGCACCATCGCTTATGATGGAAAACATATATTTCACAGGATGGTCGGAGATACATATTTTAATCATAAGTTTTGATTATTTCTATATAGAAATCTTGATTTCAGTTTCAAGGTACCCACGAAACTTTAGAAGTATATTTACGATTTTCTAAAATTTCAAATGAAATGCTGTAGAAGACAGACTAAACTAAAAAATAAATAAAATTGATTTCTAATTGAAGGGGTCATATTAAGGCTACCCCATATAACCGGAAAACGCAAAATCGGATTTTTTTCAGCCTATTATATATTTCGTTCTCAATTTTCTTGTTCCCTATCTTACATTTTGTCTCTTTGCGGCGCTATTATCCACATTCGACGACAAAACCCTCCGGATCAAAACTTGAAGCTTTAACCACTACGTTAGTAAGTCAGATGAAAAGAAAAACAGCGGAGAGGGCTAACACACAAGCACAAGCTCCAAATTTCTTCAGAACAACCCACCCTTTAAAAAACCTTTTCATAAATTCACAAAACACCCATGTTTTAGAATTTGTTTTTCATGCGATTTACTTTAAAAAAATAGTATTTTACCTTCGTGGATCTATTCAAATCGCACCTATTCAGGCCTGTATATTAAATGGTACAGGGATAGCACTTCGGCTTTACAATTTCGCATACAGAATGGTCCTCCTCTGGGAATCTGCTCCGGAATACATCAATAAGTCCATATCCATTTGTCAGGTTCAAATGGAAGGTATTTCTTACTATATCAAGCTGTTCTTAGGACTAACTTCGTGAATTTTGGATGAAACCTCCATATTTTAAGACATACAAGTATCGGTACATCTTTTAGCTCAGAAAAACTGAAAGCTGAAAGAAAATTGCGGAAAAAATGGGTCAATCTAGCTAAACCTAATTTCACGACTTTAATAAGGAGACCTGGCGAGGATTTGAATTTTTTTCTCTAAATAGATTCCTACGCAATTTGAACTGAATCTTTCAAATGGAATAAAAACAATACATATTGCATTTTTGTTTACTTTTTGATCCTTAAATGAACATTTGAAATATGTATTTATATGTATAGTAAATTTTATTTGAATAATTTGTGTTATTTCACAATTAATTAATTAAAAATAACACATAGTATTGACCAGTCAGTGGATGAGTTGGCATCTCATTACGACACAAGCAACATCTTCCGCTTACTGTGATGGTAGTAGAAGATTTTCAAATATTGTCAGGTTATTCGTAACCCGGGAATATTTGTCTTTCTTTAAAAAAAAAGTATATTTGCAGTACGTCCCAGAGTGGTAGATATTTTCAGTATCGCCTTGGTGAAAGACAACCATTCAGAATCGAATAGTTGCTTAACCCTTTAGGTGCCACATGTATTTTTTTAAAAATGCTGGAGAAGTGTCGATAATCCATGAATATATATATATATATATATATTTTATTTTGATTACTTTTATTTTTATACACATGTTGACGTAGTTTTAGAACCGTGGATAACGCATGACGAATTTTATGGCTTATATATCGTTCTGTGGCACTCAAGTACAATAATACATCGGAACGATATATCGTTCGGTGGCACCTAAAGGGTTAAATTGGCTTTAGCCATGTGTGGTGATCAGATCTGAATAGCCAGGTACCTCCCCACCTTCCCTTTTCTCATCTCCTTTTCCTCCCCACTATATTCAGCCTAACAACATACCACCCATTTGGGGATGCCATAGTCTCACTGGCTCCAGACGATTGGGATCAATTGTGACTCTAGTGGGGTAAACACATAAAAAAGTGTAAGATGATAATAAGATGGCCCTTTTCAAACATTCAATGCACAATTCATACCCGAACTACGCATAGAATACCTTTGGTCATAGAACAATTCACGCCACTGCTGAGTTTAAGCAAAACACACGGAAAAAAAACTTCTTTACATTTCATAGCGCTAGAGAAGTTTCGATAGTTTTAGGTGCTCTAGAAAATGGATTTCTGCAACACAGTAACTGTTATTAAGACACATACTTAAGTTTAGTAAAAAAAGTCAAATTTCAAATATTTACTAGAAATTTTCTAGAATGGTTGGTTTAGAATCATCCACAAATTTGAGGCATTACCAGAGAAATTTAATAGAGTGTATCTTCTACAATGAAAAGCCACATTTTTGAAAAAAAAATAGAAAACGATAATTTAAATTTTTAAGGTTTTTTTCCACTGAAGCTGATTTAAGTGAAACAGCTATGTCCCTGCTCGTTGAGAATCTGGTGATAAAGGAAGTTGATTTACCCGAAATGATGAATCCATATACTTGCTACTGAGGAGAGCAATGTACAGATAAATTGTTCTTACGGAAAAGCACTGAGCTAAAGTTCCACTAATGGACTGGTAGATTTGCACCTGACGATGGATCGATGAAATTTTTATAAAATATGGACAACTAGCGCTCCACACGGCTGACCTGGATATATATTGTTTATATTCATCATATTGAATCTGTACAGCCACGCTTCTTACGAGGAATTGCACGGAGATGACGCAATTGAACAAACCAAAGACTTTTTCATGTATTTTTGACTCGCCTTCTTTTTTGAAACTCATCCATTTCAACATTTCTTGCCGTAGGCTAAGAAACAATGAATTGCTTTTCCTCAATAAACACTGCTAATTATGGGTACCATTAATGTCGAGACTTGTTAACTCATGCCAGGGCCTTGAAATTTTTGGCACCAGTCAAAATGATTTTGTCAGGCTTTATGAAATTAAACTTCTAAGATAATCATTTAGAATTTCTGAAATCATGGACTCTACCAAAACCTTGTTCAGTCTTTGACTTGAATGTTCCCCCAAATGCATATTTTTGTCCTGTTTTTGTCATTGCTTCATTCACATATTAGATATGTGCTGTTATTTTTCCATAACTCTTGTTTATCTCATTTCGTGTTGCGTTTTTCGTGTAATTGGACGATGGTCCGTTAAGAGAAACAAGATAAACACTAGGAATCCTTTGCATTACCCGAGCTAACTCAGACTGCGATTGAAGGAAGTTGATTTACCTGAAACGTGGCCCTGTTCCTCGAGTAGCTAAACCACATGTTGAGCGCCCTGCACAGCGAGTATCTTTGCGTCTGCAGTACGGGGAAGTGGAAGCCGCATAGCTCGCAGCTGGAGCGCCCTGCGATAGATAACCAGCGCTCCAGGCAGCTGACGTGCATCAATCCAAGTGAGCCCTTGCAGTAGCAGGGTGATATCAGTCTGGGAACAAAACAAGGGTTTAGTTGGACAAATCATAGTTCAAGGTATCAATGAGAGAAACGGTAACCATTTATTTGATATACGGTCTACTTTTACCAGCTGGAGGGATCTGTAAGATGAACGTAGATACCTATATAGTGTTAATAAAGAAGATTTAAGTACTTTGGGTAAATACCATAGAGATGGTAACCTGCTATACTGGTGCCTCTAGTAGCCCACGTTGGCGGAATTGGGTTTTCCATAAATTTTAATAGATTTTTTGTGAAATATATTCTTAATAAATTATATAAATTGAAAATATATACAATAAACTTCATATGTTTTTACTCCCTTTTTCGTCATAAATAAAAAAAAATGTATATATTAAAGAGGCTTTTAGGTTTATACCAACAGTTATAAATAAACTACGCCGCTTGAAGTTCGCGCTCGGTCTGGTGGTTTAGAAAGGAAATAAAATATTTATTTAATAAATTGTGAGAAATTTTCTTTAATTTATTATTTTTAGACGTCTTTTGGCTTAACATATTACACTTTTTATTATTAATTTTTATTTATATAATGGGGACACTTATATCGATTTAAAGAATATAAATAAATAAAATGTTAAGTATTTTATTCCATTTCTAATCCACCAGACCGAGCGCGACTGACGAGCGGCGAGGCTTATAACTGTTACTAAAAGTCAAATAGCCCTTTCAATATCTTTTCATTCATCAGAAATAAAGGAGTAAAATCATAATATGTGGATTACCTAAAATTTATTTCTTGAATTTTCGATTTCTATAATTTGTTAAGAATGTATTTAACGGAGGATCTATTAAAATGTATGAAAAAAGTAATTCGTACAACTCTGCCCGTTAGAGGCTATAGTTTAACATATCGCCATTAAATATCAAGACCTGGAGGCATTGTAATTTAGAGTATTTGTAATGGGTGAATGAAATAAATTGAGGTGTTGCTCATGAGAAGGTTGATTGGTGACTGGTTGTGCGATGTTGGCAAAAGCTAATATACTCGTACTCGTACAAATGTATTACATTAACAGCCTTGTGAACAATACATCCGTTTATAATGCTTTGTAACAACTCAACTTTTCTTAAAGTAAATATTAACGACCTCATTGCGAATATCAGACCGAAAAAGCCTTCGCAAGGCTCATGCAAGGAGTTCAAAAAGGAAAATCGTGTTTCCAAGATTGAAGTCGGGTCGTTTCTTCAGGTTTATGGATTTTTGGCTATGCGCAACCCCGTGTATACTATTTCTATTGGACTCATCATCAAACTATACAAATCTATACAATAGTAGGTATTTAGGAGTACGTTTTTGTCTTACCGTTCTCTTCCACAAGTCATGCATATCCTACACAGTCCCATTCCCATGCTGGACGTCGAAGAATCCGGTGGGAGACTTATACTGGACCAAGTGTGTGCTCCTCTGAGAATTGTGTTCTCCGATGAAGATCTTCCGATCCTTGAACCCTTGGATGCTTCTCTTTGAGGTGAACTCGCATTGTCTGTGTTGGTTTCTGGAGCTGGTGGTATCTGCAGAGGGTTTCTGGAACTGAGTTTCTTTAAGAGTTGGATGCGGCAATTTTGCACGCCCTCTTTAGAAGTTACGGAACGGGGTATAATCTTTGTCGTACATGGTGCATCTGAAAAAGAAATGAGCCAAGTAGAAATGTTACAAAAAACGAGAACAATATTTTGGAAAATAAGAGTAAAATTGAAGGCACAATCGTGACATCACGTGGAATGCTGCCATTCCTCGTTAATAGTACCATTTTTGCTAAAAAATGCCCGAACTTTGAAGTTGTTGCTTTTACTGAGTCTTTCATTGAAGACCAATGAGCCGGTAACTCATGAGGTAGGCAGAGCTGTGGATGTAGCATTCAGCGAACGTTGTGATCAAAGTGTGTGTACATGGTGAACTTATCTGCATTTCAGAAGATTTATGATTACTCTTATGAACTAACCTGTGCTATTAGTTTTCTGAGCATTTTCTGACTTCGAGACATTACTATTAATTGCGCTTCCAACCGAATCTACAGGTAGCTCATTACTATACGAAACAGCAGTTGCATTGGCCAGAATAGGATCTGATTTAGACTTGGACGTTGGTCTAGGTGCATGGACCGCTGGGATGTCTCTAGTATCTCTTGAACCAACTGGAACGTCCCAATTACCGCTCGTATCAACTGATACGTTTCTCTTATTCCCGGAACCAATTACATTGTCCCTAATATTAGTGGAAACAATAGAGTTATCAAGATTATCTCTGGAACATACTGGTAAATCTCTATCTGTCCTAGACATTGAAATGTCACTGAATATTGTCGATATTTTGAATCACAAAACACTGATATTTTTTCAACGTATATATAGAAAATATGGTTGATTTAATTATAAAAATAGTTTTCGTAATAATTTAGGTTTGAAGATTAAAGATTTCGTGCTATACATTGTGTCTAACTTAATGGAAACAAAGATTTTGATTCAAAGATTCGACAATCGGAAAATATTAATTTTGTTTTTGTTCCAACTGTCAAAATATTAATTCCTTCTGAATTATTCGAATTTTAAAAACTGTCGTTGTAAACAAATCTTGGTATCGGGTACTTGAAAACAATGAAATAAATTTTAATTTAAAACAATTTAAAACTTCAATTACCTTTGATCACATTCCGATGATGGACAGACATTACCGACTTCTTTTTTCTGTGATTCTCGCACAAGAGTATCAACTGCGAGAATGATATATGGTGAGCCTAAATATTGCCACATAACTCCACTTTTAAGAGATCGCCTTCATTGGCTTCGGTGCCTTGAAAGAATAGAATTCAAGATTTGCTTAACAACCTTCAAAGCACTCCAGGGAAAGACACCAGCCTATATATCTAAACTGTGTGTCCGACAAAACCCAGGTGATAGACAGCTTTCTTTGAGGTCAGCAGATTTGAATGCTGCTAACCGATTAGTTGAACCCTCTCGGTCAAATAAACCCGTGTACTATGATCGCGCTTTTCGTATATCGGGCCCGGTCATCTGGAATAAGCTTCCCCCAAATATTGCTAACATCCAGAATTTAGCAGAGTTCAAACGGGTATTAAAAACGAAATTATTCAAAAAATCCTATCCGATATAAAATATAAATTCATGTACGTGGAAACGGAATTTCAGGACATTTTTTCTGTTAATCCTCCATAGCTTATTTAGTTGCGGTTTTCTCCCGTAGTTATTTAATTCCCTTAGTATTCAGTGAAAAACCATGTATATAATGTCATATAATATTATCTTGCTCTGTTGTTATTTGCACCTACGTGATATTTGATTATTTACACCCTTAGTTTCTAAATTGTTATTTTATAATACCTGCTCATGAATATTTTATGTCATTGTTTTAATTTGCATGTATATATATATATATATATATATATATAGATATCCCCTCTCGTACTATGTTGATCAGACGCGACGGTACGCCAGGAATTTGTTGATCCGGAGGAATTTGTTGATCCACCCTAATTTGTTGATCCAATACCAAATCAGGCATATAAACGTTGATCCAAAAGATCAACTTTCGTCACATAGATTTTGCTGTAAACCACGCCCATTTTTCGATCACATATACATTTTACACTTTTCCCTTTGTTGATCCGATTTGAATGAACCAATCAGGACGCTTTGTTTATCGAAGGCGTGCACGTGGTCCTTCACCGTGCTCATTTGTTGATACGATTTAAATCAGAGTGCTTTGCTTATCAACTGGTATATCTGGTTCTTAGCGAGTATGGGTACCGCCGCCCCGGAACGATTCGTTGGATAACACTACCTCGACGATTTTTTTGCAAATACCGCTCAAGAGTCCCAACTGCTTCTAACTTGGGAGATTCAATTTCGGAGGCAGGTGTAGGCACCGCCACCCAGGAAACATTTAATGGATAACCAACACCTCTGCCATAAATCACATCAAGTGGTTCGCTATGTTTGGTGACTTAGCAGGGGTGCCCAGGTTCATCCGGGTGAGATTTGTACATGTCTTAACAGTAGAGTATGTATGAAATGATGTATGATTTTTCTATGTGAATACCGCACAAGAGTCCCAATCGCACAAGAGTCCCAACCGCACAAGAGTCCCAACTGCTTTCAACCTAGGACTTTTAATTTGAAAGGCGGGTGTAGGTACCGCCGCCCCAGGATTTAATGGATAAGCAACACTTCTACCATAGGTCACCCCAAGTCGTTTGTAAAGTTTGGTGACTTAGCAGGGGTGTCCGGGTCCATGGGGGTTAAGTTTGTGCACGTCTTAACAGTAGAGTTTGTATGAAATGATATATGATTTTCCAATGAGAATTCCGCACAAAAGCCCCAACTGCACAAGAGTCCCAACTGCACAAGAGTCCCAACTGCTTTCATCCTGGGAAATTAAATTTGAAAGGCGGGTGTAGGTACCGCTGCCACGGGATTTAATGGATAAGCATCACCTATACCATAGATCACCCCAAGTCGTTTGCTAAGTTTGGTGACTTAGCAGGGGTGTCCGGGTCCGTGGGGGGTTAAGTTTGTGCAGGTCTTAACAGTAGAGTTTGTACGAAATGATGTATGATGTTTCTATGTGAATTCCGCACAAAAGTCCCAATTGCACAAGAGTCCCAACCGCACAAGAGTCCCAACTGCTTTCAACCTGGTAGATTCGATCTAGGAGGTAGGTGTAGGTACCGCTGCCCAGGGAACCATTTGATGGATAACCAACACCTCTGTCATAGGTCTCACCAAGTGGTTAGATTCGTTTGGTGAATTAGCAGGGGTGCCGGGTTCATGGGGGTTAAGTTTGTGCACGTCTTAACAGTAGAGTTTGTATGAAATGATATTTGATTTTTCTATGAGAATTCCGCACAAAAGTCCCAATTGCACAAGAGTCCCAACCGCACAAGAGTCCCACCTGCCTTCAACCTGGTAGATTCGATCTAGGAGGCAGGTGTAGGTACCGCTGCCCGGGAACCATTTAATAGATAACCACACCTCCGTCATAGGTCTCACCAAATGGTTAGATTTGTTTGGTGAATTAGCAGGGTGCCCGGGTTCATGGGGTTAAGTTTACGCCCGTCTTAACAGTAGAGTTTATGAAATGATATATGATTTTTCTATGAGAATTCCGCACAAAAGTCCCAATTGCACAAGAATCCCAACCGCACAAGAGTCCCAACTGCTTTCAACCTGGTAGATTCGATCTAGGAGGTAGATGTAGGTACCGCTGCCCAGGGAACCATTTGATGGATAACCAACACCCCTGTCATAGGTCTCACCAAGTGGGTAGATTCGTTTGGTGAATTAGCAGGGGTGCCGGGTTCATGGGGGTTAAGTTTGTGCACGTCTTAACAGTAGAGTTTGTATGAAATGATATTTGATTTTTCTATGAGAATTCCGCACAAAAGTCCCAATTGCACAAGAGTCCCAACCGCACAAGAGTCCCAACTGCTTTCAACCTGGTAGATTCGATCTAGGAGGCAGGTGTAGGTACCGCTGCCCGGGAATCATTTAATGGATAACCAACACCTCTGCTATAAGTCACTCCAAGTCATTCGCTAAATTTGGTGATTTCGCAAGGGTGCTCAAGTTTATGGGGTGAGGTTTGGCCTCCCCAACCAGACTCTTTCGACCCATCATTGCCTAGTACCAGTGACAGTGGGATGGATGGATTCATACGTCACTCCTGGACGCACTGACCCCCTGATTCGTACCCACCCCTCATACCTTTTTCTTGCCCTGAACTTCCTTCCTTTCCCTTAAAATACCTTCCACACAACATCCCCAAATATGATATTGGCCTTACATATATGTAGACTTAAAGTAAAAAAAATCTGGAGCCAGTATATATGTTGTGTTAATTGACTAAATTGTAAAATAACACAAATTAATCAAATGAAATTGCTTAAATGGCTTTTGCCGTGTTTGACCAGATATGAATAGCCAGGTACTTCCTCACCTTCCTCTACCCATCAGCCTCACAACATACCCCATTTTGGGGTACAAAAGTCTTACTTGCTCGAGCGGTGCTCACATGAATAAAAGTGAGTTAGGTACGCTATAATTTGTTTTCATTATTTAATGTTCAAACGATGAAACAGTTTTACTAAAATTTATAATAAAAATAAAACCGTGCAAAATATATTTTTAAAAATAAGTTTAAAAAAAATGATTATTAAATAATGTTGGCGATAAACCGTTTTACTAAAATTTATAATAGAAAAAAAACGTGGAAAAATATTTAAAAAGAAAAATTAATAAAATCGGCACAAGTTGAATTTGACCTGTAACCACCGTAACTAATCAATAATTTGGTGACCGACGTAACCGCTCACCTAGTTGTCTGGTGGTGGAAATTGCTAATTTTAGCTATTTATAGTGATTAATTGTTATTTTTGTGAAAAATCGTTTATTATAAATTTATTGTTTGAGGACTGTACGATATATGATTTTGTATAAAAATTGCTTGAAATGGTTTACGCCGTCTTTGGTGACCAGATCTGAATAACCAGGTACTTCCCCATCTTCCTCTAACCAATCTCCTTCTCATCTCTTCTGCCATCAGCCGAACAACATACTCCAATTTAAATAATAATAAAAAAATTAAAGTAATAAATTTTAACAAAATTGTTTTAAGTTTACCATATATAATATAACTAATCATCATGCCGTTTCTGCAGGGTTAGGCAGAGAGAAAAGACCGCCACACAATTCTGTCTTGGCACACACTCCTTGCTTCGTTCATATTCATACATCTTATACATACTCTTCTGTTATTCAGATTGATATGGCCCGACTCAAGTATTTAGTCGTATCATTTAGTATCAATATTACGTCCAAGATGAACAATTAACTTCATCAATGAGGAGACAAATTAATTTGATCTCCTTTGAAGGCTTAATGTAATTTATTAGCTGAATGAAAAATATTAACAAATCTCAAATGAAACATTAAACAAAAAAACCACATCGTAATGACGGCGTGGAATAATACCTACTTACATATAACTTAGATAATGCAAATTTGAACGGAAATTTTGAAAAATTTTGTTGCGGAAACAAAGGAACGGAATAATAATATGAACCTTTCTAATCACAAATATCTCTTTTATTGAGTTAGGCTAGAAATAATCTAGTTTTTAATAAAATTCAAACTATGTTTTATCGGCGATATCAAACATATTTTTTACGCGAAAGAAACAATCTTCTAATGAGCGATTAATTGTACTATTTTCTCTTACATTAAAAAAAAGCTTATAGTTTAACCCAATATAATACTAAAAAAAATAATTACGTAGGTATAGAAAAAATATGTTTCCTACTTACAACAATCCCATAACTTTTTTAACTCTTTTTATCAAAAGCATTCACTTGTGAATGGAGAGGAACTCACACTAATAAGTAGGTACCTTATTGGAATA